>SNQJ01S0024637.1:108817-122443 GCA_010110895.2 Picea sitchensis | reverse complement strand
TAAACATCATTACAAATCAATAGGGCCTCAACCTTGGGGTATTACATATGGAAAGTTGCAACTTGTCTCCTGAAGCCACTCAAGGACACATTGGGAATTTGGTTGAGGGGCATAAAATTAAAAATGATTAGCATAATTGAGTTCTTTCAACTCCTACAAGTGTGTTTGGATAATTCCCATGTGACCACGCTACCCACAATCACTTGAGCCAGTTTTTTTCAAAATCGACCCCCAGTGAAAAAATCGCATTGTCTCTTATTGAGAAAAACCTTAGGTCTATATATTGTCCAAGCAATAATTTTTTGGGAATGAAATCATAGGAGAGGGTTCCCCTAGCTGTAATCCAATGTTTGAATTCCAACATAACCAACAGTTCATCCATCTCAGTTCTAGTTAGAGTTTCATGGTGAGTTGTAACTCACCTCCTAAATCCATTCAGGGACACTGTTATGAACGAGACACCTTGAAAATGATAAAAAAAAATTAATAAATTCCACTTCGAGGGGAACAATATATCCAATTCATAAGACAAAATATTATGATCCTAATACTAGGTCTCCTTGGTATATATATAGGAGACAAATGGTACAATTATAATGAAAAGGTACAATGAAAGGTTCTAGATGACCTACTAATATAACAAATAAAATAATAATAAACTATTATTAGGTAATTAACATAAGAGCACAAGGGCCTTAACATAGCCCCCTCTTTAAAATCCTTTTCCCTCAAAGCTTGTAATTGAGGGTGTTTTTTCACAAATTTCTCATTTTCCCATGTAGCTTATTCTAGAGGCATATTCTTCCACTTGATTAGGTACTCCATAATAGTTTAATTCCGAAGAGATAGAGAACATTGATCTACAACTTTTTTCTAATTAAAGAATCAACTTCCTTTCTTCATCTAATTTTGGAAGTTCTATTTGCACTGACATAGTTTGTCCTAAAAACGTTTTTAGGACAGATACATGAAAAACCTTATGAATGTGAGAAGAAGGAAAATCTAACTCATATGCCACTTGTCCAATCTTGCAAATAATATTATAGGGTCCATAATATTTTAAAGATAATTTTTTATTCTTCTTTTGCTTTAGTGTAGATTTCTTATAAGGTTGTGGTCTCAAAAATACCCAATCACCCTCCTCAATTTGTCTTTCACTTCGATGTTGATCTGCTTTCTCTTTCATCATGTTTTGTGCCATTTTAAGGTTTTACTTAACAATTGACAAAGTTTCTTGATTATTCTCCATATGTGATTCTATTCCTTGTACTTTGGACTTATCTTACAAAAAGTATGAAATACTAGGAGCTACATATCCATAAAGGGCCTTAAATGGGGACATTTTAGTAGATGTGTGATAGGTAGTATTATACCAACATTTTGCTATAGGAAGCCATTTAATCCATTGAGATTTATTGTCTAAAGAATAAAAATGTAGATAACTTATAAACATTTGTTAACTCTTTATGTTTGACCATCTGTTTGTGGATGATATGATCAACTCATAGCTAGTTTTGTTCCTCTCATCTTCAATAATTCGCTCCAAAAAATTATTTTCAATTTTGGATCTCTATCACTTACTATTGATTTAGGAACACCATTAAGTCTATGAATTTCCTTCATTAACACTTTTTCCACTTGTCTTGTTGTATATGTAATTTGAATTATGAAAAAAGTGCATATTTTGTGAGTCTATCAACAACCACAGAAATGGCATCATTACCTTCATACTTTGTTAACCCTATAATGAAGTCCATTGATATATTTTCCCATCTTTGATTAGGTATGTGTAATGGTTGAAGTAACCCTGGATATTTTACTGTCTCTCCTTTATTTCTTTGGCAAACCTGACATTATCTTACAATTTTTTGAATATCTTTCTTCATTCTTTCCCAAAAGAAATTTTATTTTATTTATTTATTTATTATTATTATTATTATTTTATTATTATTATTATTATTTTTTATGTCTAGCAGAATCAACAACTAGTTGGGCACGTGCTCTCATTACATGTGGCCGTGTTATCCAACTGCTACCACTATAACCTCTAGGTGTGCCCACGATTCCCCTTACGTGGCACACATTGTAAGCCGGGGGGAGTTGAACTCGAAACCTCATGGAACTTCATTTTCACGGCACTTGCCAATTGAGTTGCCCCCCCTGGGGGCATTCTTTGATATGTTTTAAGGAACCTTGCATGTTTTAATATTTTTTTCTTCAACTTTGATTGAGGGAATACAAATATTCTACCCTTGTACCAAAGTATATTTCCCTTCCATTCCCAATGTTCCATAGATGTTATGAACCAATGCCTTGAGAATGATAAAAAATCAATGAATAATAGTCCAGTTCGAGGGGGAAACCTCCTTTTACAATGTATTCAATGTAAAAGTGAGATATTATGAGAAAATACTATCCTAAGACTAGGTATCCTTAGTGTGTCTATGTGTATGAGACATAGTGTACAATTATAATGAAAAGGTGCAATGACATAATATAACATGGGGTTTTGTGTAGGGATTAGTATGACCCTCCCCTTCAAATATGTGTCTTCATCAACACTTGGCTAACCACTAGTGTTTCTGCATGGAGAATATGTCTTCCCATGCCGCCTATTTCACTGGTAGGTTCTTCCATTTGATGAAGTGATTTGTAATTGATCGATTTATCAATTTTGTAATCCTTGTTTCAAGGGTTGTTTCTGGTTCTAGTATGATTTTCCCTTATTCAATAATCTTTGGTAAAATATTTTGGAATGGGATATTGTTGTCGATTACATTCTTTGAGTAAGAAACATGGATGACTGGATGCACACGTGAAGATGGAGGAAACTCCAATTTGTAATCCATACTTATAATCATTTGCAAAACCTTATATGGGCCATAATATTTGGGTGCTAATTTATTGTCCTTCTTTTGTTGCTTCAGGGACATATTCTTATATGGTTATAGCCTCATAAATACCCAATCCCCCACTTCAAATTTCCTTTCACTTTGATGTTCATCTTCTTGTTTTTTCACCCTATTTTGTGCCATAACCAAGTTGTCCTTCAATATTTTGAGAATCTCTTGTTGGTTTCCTATGTGGTCCTCCATTGCTTGAAATTTTGCAATCCCTTTCAAGGGTGATGTGATGGATGGAGGATGATATCCATAAAGTTCCAGAAATGGGGAAATTTTTGGTGAAGTATGGAAGGATGTGTTGTACCACCATTTTGCAAAGGGAAACCACTTGACCCAATGTGTATGTTTATCAGATGAAAAGAAATGAAGATATCCTTCTAGACATTTATTCACAATATTATTTTTCCCATCGAATTGAGGATGATAAGATGAACTGTGAGAAAATTGAGTACTCAAACAAGAATATAATTCAGTCCAAAATTTTTCAATGAAAATTCGATCTCTCTCACTTACAATAATCATGGGGACTACATGTAGATTTTGAACTATTTCCATGAATGTTGTGGCTACTATACTCGCTTTAAAAGGATCAGAAAGAGAGTAAAATTTGGCATACTTTCTCATTCAATTCACTACTACCATGATTATAGTCGTTTATTCATATTTGGGTAAACCTGTAATAAAATACATTGCAACTACTTCCCAACATTTACATGGTATAGCTAATGGTTCTAAGAGACTCGATGTCTTGATTATCTCTCCCTTATTCTGTTGGTAGACCACACATTCAGACACAAACTTTTGAATATCAATTTTAAGATCTTCCCAGAAAAAATCATTTTTGATACTATTAAAATATTGTGTAATTGAAAAGAATATTCTTATCCCCTTTTTTGGATAAAGTAAAAGATAAAATGTATTTATTATTCATTATATCAATCCCCTTTTGTGGATAGATCATGTCGGGCATTGCAATTGACCAAATCCCCTTTTGCGGATTAGTCAAACCCTAATTGTAATATGAAAATTAAGAAATCAGCCCCCAGTAAAATTAAAGTGGTTCTAACCACCCAGAAAGACAAGTCAGTCGTGCCAGTGAAGAGACACCTCCTTTCAGCGCTTGTCAATTTGTATAAATAAAGGAATCCATCGACTCATTTGTTCACTCACTCAGCTCACTCATCTAGTGTGCAAGTATTGAAGGAAGTTGTAGTTACCAGTTGCCAAAAGAAGGAAGAGAGAGAGGCGCGTTGCTTGGGAGAGGATATTCTCTAGTGTTTGGTTTATTGTCTTGGCATTGTCTTGGATATCTATATTAAGGAAGTTTTTGTTGGGTTTTCTTCCCCATGAGGGTTTCCCATGATAAATGTTGTGTATCTTGTGATTGTGTTTTTCTCGGTGATCCTATCTCTGCTATGGTTATATAGTAAATTGAAAAGTAACCTAATAATAGCTTAAACTTTAACATGGTATCAGAGCTAAGCTAAAGAGAGAATATTTCACAGGACAAAGAGAAACTTCGCCGTTGTCGTACAAGAAAATTAGGGATTTTTATTAAAGAGGGATTTCAGCCCAAAGATCATCTAGAAAAGTGTGCCTTAGCCTAAGTAACTCATTGGCACATTCAGTGCACCTTTTCGATGTATATAACTCTCGGAAAGTGAAACCCTATTTTTCACCAGTACCAGAAGTACCAGAAAACCAGAAGTACCAGGAAACCAAAAGTACCATAAAACCAGAAGTACCAGAAAACCAGAAGCACCAGTCCATAAATCTGCTGGTCAATTTTGAAGGGGAAAAATTTGGATTTTCTGAAATATTACCACACCAAACTACTCGCCTTAGCCAAGCACACCTCCTGGTAAGTTCAAAATTCAACTCTGAGGATTTTCAGTTTTTAGTCATTTTCCTAGCTCCCAATAAAAGATGTCTGCAAGCACTAAGCTTGTTAAAAAGCTAGAAGGTGTGGAATTTTTTTTTTCTTGGAAGTATAGGATTGTACTCATTCTTGAAGAGAATGACCTAGCAATATTGATTAAAGAGAATGTACCAGCACCCGTCGATGATGCAGCTAAAGAAAAACACCAAAAAGACACAGTTAGGGCCAATAGATTCATTGCAGATTCTATCAAATATCACTTGATTCCTCAAGTGGCCTCAAAGAAGACTCCAAAAGAAATTTTTGATGCCCTAACCTGATGATATGAAGGAAGGAACATCAATCGGAATATGAATCTAAGAACTCAACTCAAGAATACAAGGATGTAGAAAAGAGAAACAATTCGGGAATATTTCTCCAGAATATCACAATTCAAAGAACAACTAGAAGCTAACTCCGTAAGAGTTCCAAATAAGAAGAAAGATGTTTCAAATATCATATGCTACAGCTATCAAAAGTTGGGACACTTTTCCTATTACTGTCCTCAAGGAAAAGGGAAAAGAAAACATCAAGCACATGTGGCAGAGGAAAAGGAATCTCCTCCCTCAAAGAAAGCTTTAGTAGAAATTGAGAAATATGTACTTTAAGTTGAAGATAGTTGATCTGAAGAAAGATAGCAAATGGTGGATTCCATGGAGCCTCCCCACAAAAAAACAAAAGATAAGTATTCATGTTTATTTTTAGTATCTTGTTTACTTTAATACGTTATCATTACAAGTTAGATTTTTGTGAGAATGTTAATTAACCTCGTTTTATTTCAGTGTCTATGTAGACTTACCAAAGAAGAGGATAAAGAAAGAGATAAAATATTTATTTCAGGTATGATCACTCATGAGAGTGGAAAAGGTATGTGTTTAGCTATGATAATAAGAGAAAATTTGGTAATTTCATAGCTAGAGTGAAAAGGAACTCAAAAGTCTTATTCATGGTTAGGGTCTCAGATGTGTACACGGTTGAACAAGTTTTGCTTAAGAAAATATGTGTACATGGTTGAACAAGTTTTTCTTAAGAAAAGATGTGTATTACTCTGATAGAAATCATGATATAGTTTTATTTGATTACTGATTATTGTTACTGACTGATTGGCTAAGTGAAATATCTCAGAAAGCACACTGTAAGTAATTTTACAGGTCTCGAAAGAAATAATTTATGCCTTGGCTTGCAGAAGTGAGACAGCATGAGAAGGAATTATGATATGGTGATAGTCAGTAAAGACCAGACAGTATCCAATATTTATATAGGAGCAGGAGGCTGCTAAAGATGCGGAACAAAAATGTTCAAGATGAAGAGAAAGATGGATACCCATATATAGTTGATGAGATGCAGGTAACTGCAGGTTGTTCCAGTACTGTTCTTATAGATGCAGAGGGAGCAGGTTGATCCAATATGAAGTCAGAAAGAAATAAATATTCGAACTCAAGAAGGCACTCAAAATATTACAAAAGAAAACTTCAAGGATGACTATTAGAAGCTCTTAGTTTGGTGCAAGAGGGAGCTATGTCTTCAAGTTCGAAATGGAGGATCATGATTTCGTGCAGTTAGGAAAGCAGATGGATGGTGCCTAGATATTTTGATCAAGATGAAATTTATCCAATAGAACTTTTTTCATATCCCATAGCTAGACCTTTGTATAAAAGAGAAGATATAATCGTAGAGAAGGAATGAGCAATCCCACAGGTAGAACTTCATAGAGAAGGAAAAGAGAAGAGACCTTTGTATAGAAGGAAGAGACCTTCATAGAGAAGGAGAAAGGAAGAGACCTTCGTAGAGAAGGGGAATGAGAAATTTTCCAAGATTGGCCTCTGTCCAAGTGTTGAGTTTTGGATACTCTAGGGACATGCTAGAATACCCTCATAGAGAGGGATGTGACCACCCTCATAGAGAGGAGTGTGGATGTTTCTCCAAGGGTCAGCGGGAAGATACTCTCCTCTAGCCAAGGATTGAGTAGCCTGGAACACAAACCTTGACCATGTGGAATGGTTAGTTGGCTCTTGAGGTTTGTGTCGTGATCTTGTGTGGATCATGGAAAGGGAGTCTAGTCTTTCCCAGGCTAGCATATTAGCTTCTCTAGTTCATGTGGGATGACTAGGAGTGAAGCTATGGTAGTATTCCTCCCCGGTGGATGGGTGAGATAGATGAATACAAGAGAAGGGTGAACATAAAAGGAATGGAAAAACTCAAACAATATATTTTGTGTGAAGATAAGATATCTTCTATGTGAAGATAAGAAAGAGTATCTTCTGTGTGAAGATAAAGAGAAAAAAAATTCCGATGATTTATAGATATGCCAGTCGTGATGTTAGATGAACAGGTGGATTAAATTGATGCCTCCTATTATCCAGTTGATTTTGTTACCCAGTTGATGATGTTGCCTAGTTGATGATGTTATCCAGTTGATTTTGTTACCCAATTGATGATGTTGCCCAGTTGATGATGTTATCCAGTGGATTTTGTTACCCAGTTTATGATGTTATCCATTTGATGCTATTGTTCAGTTGATGATGACATTCAGTGACCTGTCAAAAGATAAAGAATATCCTTTTTGTTAAGAGGGAGTGTTAAAATATTGTGTAACTGCAAAGAATATTCTTATCCCCTTTTGTGGATAAAGTAAAAGATAAAATATATTTAATATTCATTAAATCAATCCCCGTTTGTGGATTGATCATGTCAGGCATTGCAATTGACCAAATCCCCTTTTTCATATTGGTCAAACCCTAATTGTAATATGCAAATTAAGAAGTCGCCCCCTAGGAAAATTAAAGTGGTTCTAACCACCCAGAAAGACAAGTCAGCCTTGCCAGTGAAGAGACACCTCCTTTCAGTGCTTGCCAGTTTGTATAAATAAAGGAACCCAACCACTCATTTTTTCAGTCACTCATCTAGTGTGCAAGTATTGAAGGAAGTTGCAGTTACCAATTGCCAGAAGAAGGAAGAGAGAGAGGCGCATTGCTTGGGAGAGTATATTCTCTAGTGTTTGGTTTATTGTCTTGGCATTGTATTGGCTATTTATATTAAGGAAGTTTTTTATGGGTTTTCTTCCCCATGAGGGTTTCCCATGATACATGTTGTGTATCTTGTGATTGTGTTTCTCTCAGTGATCCTATCTATGCTATGGTTATCTACTAATTTGAAAAGTAACCTAATAATATCTTAAACTTTAACAGATATTGTGGTACGTTTTCAATAATCTTGAATGTTCTCCTATAGGAGAAGTGTGCAATTCTAGAAGGACCTTTTGTTTGAGTTGGGAATTCTTACATAAATATAGACAATCATGATACCATAAAAAATCAATCTTCCATACAAAATTATCTAATAAACTTGGATCCTCTTGTAGTTGTTGAATGATCTTACATAGCTCTTGATCCTTCTTCCATTCTATCCTTGCTTCTTCCACCTAATCATATTGTGGAATAAAAATATCACATAGTGAATCTTCTATTTCTTCTTCTTTCCTTAAAAGGGCATCTTCCACAACATTATTTTTTTGTTTTTTCTAGATAATTTCAAAGTCATAACCTAGCATCTTTTTAACCAATTTTTGTTTCTATTCTGAAGATAATCATTGCTCCAATAAGTACTTCAAACTATCATGATTTGATTTTACTTTGAAGTGCCTTCCTATTGGGTAAAGGTGTCATTTCTTAATTTCATGTAGTATGGACAACATTTATTTTTCATAATCTGTAGTCCTAAATATTTTTCATTAAGAGTAGACATGTGGTATTCAATGAAAATGTCAAGTGCGAAGATCAACGACAGGGAAATAAAGAGGAAAAGGAAAACAAAGAATACACAATGCTTGATGAAATCAAAGAAAATGAAATTCCAAAAGTACCAGAAAATCAAAATGTACAACAATAGGAGTAGTAAGTACCTCAAACTCCTGCAAGTGTTGTTAGAAGATCTATCAGGTTAATTAGACCCCCTGAATGATACCCTCCTTCATTGTATTATTTATTGTTGAATGATTCTCCAATTCTGTTACAAGAAAAATCACTCTATGGCATGGGGTAAACCACAACAGACGAAAATGACTGTAGAAATCAACTCTAATATCAAGTATGCTATATAAAAAAACATGCTAACAAGAGAAGATAAAGAGCCTACCTCATCCAGACGTTCGATGAAGTCCATCATTGAGCACTTCACTCAAAGCAATACACCTGCAACTTGTCCTCAAAAACCAAGATACACAAGCATATGGTGATGATATATAAAGTTAACACATATAATAGCATAATCCATCAATATTCATAACAAATATTCCCATGGAATAACAATTCAAATATTTGCAAGACATTAATTGGATGAGAAAAGAGTATTTCAATTAAAATTTAATCAACGGAAGTGTATGAATGACAAACCTCTATGTCGTCACGTTTGGAACTGAGAAACTAAGTCCCTTCTAGTTGGGCCTCCACCACTTCAATCCTCCAGCAAAGGCAAGCTCATATAAGAGAGACAATGAGGTTCTCCATAAAATAGGGAAGAGCTTGGGGGTTGAACAATGTGTTCAGACTTAAAAGGACAAAAGGATGCAGACTCAATATGAAGTGAATAATTTCTCCAGAGTAACTTTTCTCTCAAAGTTGAATTCTTCTACTCTTCTCCACAGCTTCGATATGGCCCATTTATAGCCTTTAAATGGAACTGAAAGGCAGAGTCAAAGCATTTCCAGCATATGGAAGGTCAAGGATCATGGATCCTATGATGTGACATGGAAAACTGACACCATTTTTTAATTTTAGGCACAAAACCCAATGTATGAGGGTTGTAATGGAGCAACATGTGTATATGCATGTTGTATAGCTGTTAGGGCACATATATGTGGAAAAATACAATTTTTAGCTCTAGGAACTAACAAAAGGAACTTCAAGTCTGCATAGGGAAATGGAAAAGGGCTTTTGAGCAAGTTGAATGGGGTGAGGCAAATATTGCTATAACAGATGCTCCCTAATGTGTGAGGTCAGAGGAGTATCTGCGATGGTTGAAATACATTATAATTCCCAGAAGTGGAGTAATGGAGACCCAGATAGACGAACTATTTTCTCATAATAATATTACACTCCATAATGACTTTGTGCGCATGGCTGCCAATTTGAATTACACTGCAGATCCATGTGGAAATATACCATATAGTTGTTCATGTCCATGAATAGGAAATAAAAAAGTAGATAGATGCCAAAGGTTGTCATAGTCACGAACAAATCCTTCTAAGCAAGTTGCATGGGGTGAGTAAAGTCTTTCTATAACAGTCTAGCAAAGAACATAATAGGTTGATAAATTTCTCCTCTTCGGTGATTTTAATATCCGTAGAAGATAACTGGCCTATTATGGTATTAAACACATTTCAATGCTTAGTTACCAAAATTTCATCACTCTTCCTCAAAAGATACAATTTATTTCTAAGGAACATCTTATTTACCATGGATTTCGACTGTTACAAGCTTCCCAACTTGTCCCACAATTTCTTGGTCGAATATTCACTAGAGACATTCAACAACACTGAATATACAAGACAAAGTTGAATCATAATCCTTTCCCTTCTCTCGAGTTTGTCACATTCTTCCCTCGACATAACTACCATAATTGTGCCTAGATAGACTATTGCCCATTTTTCTCTATCTACAATGATATCTTCAATTTTGAGCTTCCAAATCTCAAAATTCAGGCCTTGAATTTTTCAATCTTTATTCTCGAGATACTCGCCATTATTTAAGCACAAATTTTAAATATCTCTTACTTACTACTCTTATTGAACCTAGGGTTTAGCTCAGATCGAGGTTGTTGAACCAAGTTCTGATACCACATGTTAGAAAATTAAACACTTCCACACTAAACTTAGCATAAGAGAGGAAGAAAGATTTAATCAAGAAAGAAAATGACAAATAAAACACACATTACAGAGAGATTTTACCTTGGAAATCCAAACGGGAAAACCATCATTCCTTGAGCGTCTTGCTCGCTTGTTGTCTTATTCATTCAAAATAAAATATTACATGTCTAAAATTGGTCTACACCTAAGACATAATCGACATCATACCTTCTTTCTTTACACAAGAACAACCATGTAGCCAATTAGGATTACATCTACATGACCAACAACCTATAAAATGATTTCTCTAAAAACGATCTTTTACAACATTACAACACACCTTATTTATAGGATTTACAGTAGGAAAAACCCTAAATAAAGGCACCCAAAAATGGTTACATATCCATGCGGATCATTGGCTAAAAATCTCGTGAATTTTAGAATTCTATTATAAATCGACTACCATTCATCCTTCATTCGGTCTTTAGACAGTCACCACATGACCACCTGTCAACCTCTTGTCAGTTTACCTCTTCTACTTGTTGTCAATTATTTTGAATTCTATGTTTCCTCGTTGATCCCCCTCGACCTTCTACTTTCACTGCAAATAATATAACAACCCAACACTCTTGCTCACTCCTTTGAAGACATAGCTACTAATGGAGTCTCATTTTTCAAATCCCTTTTCAAAGAGGAATGAAGAGATACAATTGATGTCATCCTATAATCAATACAAATCTTCCCCAGATTCATAAATGAGGAGTAAAATGATAATCTTATGGCTGAAATTACAAAATACGAGATTCTCTGAGTGATACATTCCTTTTAAAAGGACAATATCCGAAGACCTGATGGCTTCCCAGTTGAGTTGTATAAAAGGTGTTTTGAGATTTTGGGAGATGACCTTCTTAGAGTTATCGAGTACTCTCGGACTTATGGACAATTGTTTTCTCCTTTCAAATCCACTTTCCTGGCCCTCATTCCAAAAGTTGACAACCCCCTCTACTTCGATCTCTTCCACCCCATCTCCCTCTGCAACGCCATCTACAAAATCATCACCAAGATCATTTCCCTCAGACTCAAAGAAACCCTTGAAGAAAACATTTTGGATGAACAATTTGGTTTCCTGAAGGGTATCCAAATCAACCAAGCAATTGGTCTATCACATTAAGGTTTCTATACTATTCACTCCAAAAAATTAAGGGAAATTGCATACAAAGTAGACCTGTCAAAATCCTTTCATAGGGTCAACTGGATATACATCTGCATTATCCTTTTGCACTTGGGATTCTCTCACAAATTTGTCACTTGGATCTTGAATTGTATCATCTAATCTTCTTTTTCATTATTTATCAATGGAGCAACATTCCCCTTCTTCATCATAGAGAGGGGACTCAAACAATAATTCCCTCCTCTTTATTTTGGTAGTTGAATGCCTAAGCAGAATCATCACAAATGCCCATGCTCAAGGGAGTTTTAAGTGTATTTCTATCAATAACTAGGTATATCTCACCCACCTCCTCTTTTTTGAAGACATTCTAATCTTTTGTGATGGTAGCATCGTTTCTATCGACCATCTCAGACAAATGTTAGACCAGTTCTGCAACGCCACCACGATGAACATAAATCCTCAAAAAATCTTGTTGATTTCCAGGGGACAAATCATACAAAACTTTGTCTTAATGATTATGTTAGGTTGTTATATTCTTTACAGTGAAGGTTGAGGTGGATCAATTAACATTCAAAGTTGAATTTCAAGGTCCTTTGACCAGGTAAAGATGAATTCGAGGTGGATCGATAGAAATTCGAAGGTCAAGGTTAGTCAACTGAGTATAGTCGAAGTTGAAGGTCGAGGTGGTTCGACATGTTAAAGACATCGACATCAAGTCAAAGAAGTCAATCAAAAAAAGGTCTATAGGAGGGAATGTGGTGACAGACTGAAGACTGAATGAAGTCTGACTGGTAGTCGACGGTAATCTGACTTGGTAGTCGACTGTAACAAAATTCTAGGATTCGCGGGATTTCTAGCCAATGATATGCATGGATATGTAAGAACTTTTTGGGTGCCTTTTCTTTAGGGTTTTTCCTATTGTAAATCCTATAAATAAGGCATGTTGTAAGGTTGTAAAATATAATGAATGAATCTTGAATCTTTAGATGATGAATGGATAATTGCCAAGAGTCTATAATTTAGAGGTTATTGGTCATGCAGATGTAAGATGAATTGGATACATGGTTGTTCTTGTGTAAGCAATAGGGTATGATGTTGATTGTATCTTATGTGTGGACCAAGGTTATATATGTAACCTTTTATTTTGAATGAATAAGAAAACAAGGAGCTGAACACTCAAGGAATGTTGGTTTTCTCGGTTTGGATTTCCAAGGTAAAATCTCTGTGTACTATGTGCTTGTTGTGTCATTTACTTTCTTGATTAAATGTTTATTCTTATCTTCTACTAGGTTTAGCATGTAAGTGTGTCTCATTTCCTAACATGTGGTATCATAGCTTGGTTTAACAACCTTGGATCTGAGATAAACTCCAAGTTCAGTAATGTTCGACAACATAGGTATTCCAACAGAGGACGAACACCTTCAGTAACCACTCACATAACCAGATCAAAGATCAACACACCAATGTTTTCACGTGGTAAAACGCCTACGGGGAAACATCCATGGCCCCAGCCAACGCGACCACTTGGAGCAGTTTATTAATGCAAAGAAAAAGATTACAGAGAGATTTTACAAGATAGGTTCTCATAATCGATCATCGGCAAATGACCCTCCATGCTCTTTAAATAGAGATCATGGACCAATCGGGTGTTAAGCCACAGATCAATGGACGTTAAGATCGAGGAGAGTATGAACCTTCAGATCACTCTATGTCGGGAACATATCATGACCGTCGGATTTCCTAACTACAAATGCATACTAATGCATACTAAAGAAACACACTTTTACCTAAC
>SNQJ01S0024637.1:90119-108807 GCA_010110895.2 Picea sitchensis | reverse complement strand
ATATCGTGACCGTCGGATTTCCTAACTACAAATGCATACTAATGCATACTAAAGAAACACACTTTTACCTAACGGCATATTAGACCAAGTAGATCTTAACTAACTCCTAAGTGTCTAAATATCCTAACAAGTAAGAGTCATAAGTTAGAAATTTTTAAAGATTGTGCTAAATATTGTGTTAAAGAATGGAGAGCATCTCAAGAATAGAGATAGAAAAATTCAATGGCCATAATTTTGAGCTTTGGAAGCTTAAAATTGAAGATATCCTTATAGATTGAGAACAATGGACAATAGTCTGTCCAAGTACCATGCCGGAAAGTATGTCGACGAAATAATGGGAGAAACTTTAGAGAAAAGTAAGGAGTACAATTCGACTTTGTCTTGCAAATTTGGTACTGCTGAATGTCTCAGGTGAAGATTTGGCCAAGAAACTATGGGACAAGTTGGGGATCTTGTACCAGTCGAAATAAATGGTAAATAAGTTGTTTCTGAGAAATAAACTGATCTTCTGAGAATGACTGATAGAAATTCGGTATTTGAGCATTTAAATGTGTTTAATACATTTATAATCCATTTATATTCTATAGATATTAAAATCATTGAGGAGGAGAAATTTATTATCCTATTATGTTATTTTCCATACTCATGAGATATCTTATTCATGGCTATAGGGAGTAATAGAACCACATTAGCTCTAGAATATGTGGTTGTATCTCTATTGTTGGAAGAAATGAGAAGAAAGAACATGGAAGGATCGACCAAAGATGCTTTAGCGGTGAGAGGTTGACCGGTTAACAGAGATAAAGAAAAATTCTCTGGTAAAAATTCTAAGCCAAAGGGTAGATGTTACACATTATTTTCGTCATCCCTATGATCGTTAATGATGTAAACCTATATGTTGCCTTCAGAGGGGTCACAGTGGCCCGAGTTCCTAAAGAGAGAAGGGAGAAGAACTTCTCCTGAGAAAAGAAGTTGCTTTTTCCTATGTAAAAACCTTATAAAAAGGGAAGTTCACAGGTTGCTATATAGGCAGGGTGCGAGAATGACCCATTCTCGCAGGTGGCACTATAGCTAGGGTGTGATGTGTTCGCAGGTTGCTCTATAGCTAGGGTGTGAGAATGCCTGCACGTGGGAAAAATGAGTGTTTTCTCGAATCTTCTAGAAGGAGAAACTTTTATGGTGAGGCGGCATCTGAATGGTTTGGATCTTACTCGCTTTCATGATTTAGTGGGATCATCCTAACTTCCTCACCTTATCCTCTTCAA
Organism: Picea sitchensis; assembly: GCA_010110895.2. Lineage (NCBI taxonomy): Eukaryota > Viridiplantae > Streptophyta > Pinopsida > Pinales > Pinaceae > Picea > Picea sitchensis. The sequence goes on along the minus strand of SNQJ01S0024637.1, from coordinate 107,542 downwards.
CTTATAAAAGGAGAGGAGTTCTCATGGAGAAAGTTAGCTTGAGCTTGGGTTAGCTTTGTTGGTTCATGAGCTTGTTCTTGATTGGCTTGGAATTATCAGCTTGGTTGGAGTGGCTTTGAGATTTTCTTTGTCAAGATAGATTGTGAGTAGCCATCAGATCTATGGTTTCAGAATCCTTGGAGCAAGAAGTGTGTGGGGAATGAAGGACAGTTGGAAGGGACCTTACGACATCAAGGCAACGATTGTAATCTCTCTTTCACATTTAATATAATACAGTAATATGATTCTTTCGCATAAAGCTATTTTCACTTTATTGTATAACTCCTTGATCATATACATAGATTCACTATTGAATAAATTGTGTTTTCTTTACTCCACTTGGTTTGTATTTTTTTGGTCTTGACTGTACAAGAGCATTGGAGCGAAGCGGGAGCAACAAAGACCAAAGGAAGTGTTAATAAGGTATGTTCCTTGTTCTTGCCTCTTATTTAATTCAATGGTTAGAATCTAGGGAAAAAGTCATATTCTGTCTTGCTTTGTTCTAGATCCAGGTGGATCTAGGGAGATCAGTTTGTGTCCGCACTTACGAATTTATCCAATAATAGTAGATATAAATCCTTGGTTAAGTCGACAAGAAGATGTTGGAAATGTGGTAAATCTGGGCATTACAAAAAGGACTACAAGTCGAAGGTGATGGAAGTCAGTACAAGATCCAACGAGAAGTAGTTGACTGAGAGATATACAAATCCAGATAAGGGTATTGATGTGTACCTAACGTTGACTAGTACACAGTCGGATCAAGATGTTTGGTTGATTGAATCAAGAGCATCCTATCATATTACACCACATAGACAATTTTTTTGTGAATATTATATGAAGGCGGAGAAGTGTTCTTGGGGGGCGATTCGACAACCAAAATTGTCGGAGAGGGAAGAGTTCAACTGATACTGTAGGATGGGAGGAGTAGAACCCTTCTAGGTGTGCTAGACATTTCAGTTTTGGCAAGAAACCTGATATATGTCAGTAAGATGAGTAATTTTGGTGTGCACACTCTATTTCAAAAGAATTCGTGCAAGATGGTCAGAGGTGTGATGGTCTTAATGAAAGGAGTTGATATTGGAAGCCTATACAAGTTGATAGGGGGTGTCAACTTGACTGGATGCAACAACATCATTGTTCCTAAAGTTGACTCAACTTTGAATTGACTCGAATCGACTCAGGCTGAGTTGATTCAAAATGACTCGACAAATCATCATAAATTTGACCTGACCATGCTATGTGATCTAGATTATTTTTGGAATGAAATGAAAGGATAGATATTACAATGAAGTGCACATAAATATTACTAGAAACAAATAAATACAGTAAACATGATTTCTATTAATGAAATAAATGTACAGATACTGTAAAAATACAGAGTGAAAAACTCGCTAGAATGGTGGCATATTATCTCTAAGAAGAGATGTGAAGGCTACGCTTATTCGCAAGAAGATGAGTAAAATGAGGCTCCCTAGGAATTTTTATAATAAACATGAATGAAAAAAACATAGACATCCAAAAACCTAACCCTAGGAGATGAAGTGCCAAAATTCATGTGGGCCCCGTTGGGGTAAGTTAGTACATCAACTTCCCAGGGTCGTAACTTTTGCATACGATCTCCGTTTTAGGAATGTGATAGCCCGTTCGAAAGGTATTTTCGCTAAATATGCATTATGTCATAAAAATCTAACTCTTTATATAGTTTTATTTTGGAAAGCCAAGAAAACACTTTTTAGGGCCCCAAAACGGCCCTGGAAGTATTGAAAGATGTATTGACATGAAAAATTCCAAAATAAGCCAATTGGAATAGGTGCCTGGAAACCATTATCCACCTGGATGTTGTGTAGGGCTTCAGGATAGCCCTGGAAGAGAAAAACCCAAAATTACAAAGAAATTTCCCCATTATAGATAAACGTGTTGAACTGAAAATTGTCAACATGAGCCAGTTGGAATTTGGAATAGGTGGGTGGCCACCAATATCCACCTGGATCACTATGTCATGGGAGGATGGGCCACATTGGAGAAAAAGGACTTCGATCTATGCATAAAAAAGGTATGGTCAAATAATTTCCTGAATGTAATTTAGAATAACTTTTGTGAACATTCTATATATGGAAAACATAGTTGGGTGAGGTTCCCATCTTGAGTGACAAGGGAAAATGGGATTCTAGAGCTAGTTCTTAGTGATGTGTTTGGACCTGTTATAGTGAATTCACTTGGTGGATCCCCATATTATGTCTCCTTCATAGATTATTTTTCCAGGAAGACATGGATATATTTCCTAAGGAAAAAATAATAGTTTTTCGAGAAATTCAAAGACTTTAAATCTCTTGTAGAAAACAAGATAGATAAGAAGATTAAGGTGTTGAGAAATAACAACGGTGGTGAACTATATGGAAAATAATTTGATTAGTTGTGCAAGAAGTGTGGAATATAAGGAAAAACTACCACACCATATACCCCACAACAAAATGGAGTTGCCGAGAGAATGAACAAAACGTTGATAGACAAGGCAAGGAGCATGCTCAGTGGTGTTGGGCTTGCACAAGAATTCCAAGTGGAGGCAGTCGACACTATAAAATATATATTGAATATGTATCTTTTGTCGGTGATAGTCAAAACAACTCCAAATGATGTATGGTCGGGTAAGAATCCTTCAGTTTCACATCTCAAATTATTTGGCTATGATGCATTTGTGCAAGTTCCCAAGGAAAGGAGGAGAAAGCTGGAAATGAAGGCATTAAAATGTATTTTCATTGGATACAAAGAAGGAATGAAAGGATGTTAAGAACCAAATATCAATATAGCATAGATAAACCTCAAAAAAAGTACTCAACGCCTTGAAAAAGAGATAATTTTAGATAATAAGCCTCTTCGAGGGGGCAACCTCCTTTTACCCCACTTAAATGTTCAAGTACAAGATGATTCCAAATGAAAATGTCTCCTTGGTATATATAGGAGACTAGGATGTATAATTACAACTAATGGCCTAAAGCCGACAAAAATAAAATAACATTACTAATACAATATGCCCCAGTGAAGGGGTAATGAGCCAATATTAGGGCTTAACATGCCCCTCCCCTTGAGACAAGTGTTGTCCGCAATGCTTGAGTAACTTTGGATGCTTCTGTATAAAATACTCATCTTCCCAAGTGGAATCTTCAGCCGATAGTTTCCTCCATAGATAAAATAATTATCTTCCCAAGTGGAATCTCAGTCGATAGTTTCCTCCATTTAATGAGATAGTCTGAAATGGATATATTCCTCAACCGAAGAATTCTTGTACAATATGGATGTGTGATCCAATATGATTTTTCCTTCCTCGCCAAGTTCTCGCATTATATTTTGAACTAGCATCTTGTCGCCTATAACCTTCTCTTTTTAAGCATGAAACATGGAAACCTGGTGTACTGGTGGAAGATGCAAGACAACTCCACTTGTATGCCTTAGTACCAACCTTTTGCAACACCCTATAAGGGCCATATTAAGACTTTGGTGATATTCTATTATCCTTCTTGGCTTGCTCGAGGGACATCCGCTTGTATGGTTGTAGTCTTAAAATACCCAATCCCCTTACTTCAAAACTTCTTCACTATGATGTTGATCTACTCGTTGTTGTTTCACATTTTGTGCCATGGTCGTGTTGTCCTTTAAGATTTGGAAGAACTTATTGTTGACTCTCGATGTGATCTCCCACTGCCTGAACCTTAGATTTTATTTTAGAGAAGAAGTGATAATGAGGGTGGTATCCATAAAGTTCCATAAATGGTGTCATTTTTGTTGCAATATGAAAGGAAGTGTTATACCAAAATTATGCCAAGGGTAACCATTTGAACCATTGTTTGTTTATCGAGACAAAGAAAACGGCGTAGCCTGCATATTTGTTCACTATCTCGGGTTTGTCCATCGTGATTGAGGATGATAGGATGAGCTATGAGCCAATTGAGTACCCAAACAAGAAAATAATTTCATTCAAAAATGTCCAAAGCTGAAGATGGGATCTCTATCACTTACAATAATCTTGGGATGCCATGTAGCTTTTGAACTATTCCATGAATGTGGTGGCAACTGTGCATTAGCTTTGAATGGATGAGAGGCACAAAGTGCGCATACTTGGTCGGCCTATCAACAATCACCATGATGAGCCAATTCTCTTTCCTTCCGACTTTGGTAACCTTGTAATGAAATCCATGGAAACCTCCTCCCCCTGCTGACTTGGGATGGATAATGGTTGTAAAGACCCTGTCTTAATTGTTTCCACCTTATTTTGTTGGAAAAACTAAACATTCGGCCACAAATCTTGAACATCAGCTTTAAGGCCATCCCAAAAATCCTTCTGACTCGGTGGTAGGTTTTCAAAATATTGAGTGCCCTCCTACCTGAGAGGTGTAAAATCTTAATAGTACCTTTTGTTTGAGCGGGGAGTTCTACATAAATATAAGTGATCTTTGTACCACGTAAAGGAATCATTTTTCCATGTAAATGTATCTCGATGTAATCGAATCCTGCCGCAACCTTGAATGAGAGTCCACACTTTTTCGCCATTCTTCCATTCATCCCTTTGCTTCTATTATCCAATCAAGTTGGATGATTGGATAACATTGCAGAAAGGCCTCAACACTTTCATCCTTTCTTGAGAGAGTGCATCCGGCCATAACATTTTACTTCCCTTTTATAGGTGATTTCGTTCATAACCCAATATATTGATTACCCATTTTTTTTCTTCTCCAAGATAGTCTTGTTCCAAGAAGTATTTAAGACTATCATGATTTGTTTTGACCTGAAGTGCCTACCTATTAGGTAAGGACACCATTTCTTCAATGCATGTAGTATTTCTATCACTCTTTCTCATAAATGGGTTTGTAAGTCCTGCTCCTTAAGTGGTAAACTTTCAAAAGCCGTGGGCTCTTCTCAGATTAGGACAACACCATTCCATTTCCAGGCATCACATTCCACAATAAAGGTTTTGTGAAGTCTCGAGTGGTCAAGACAAGAGATTAGCACATCAGCTCTTAAGTTGTTCAAAGATTTAGTTGCCTATGGAATCCATGAAAAATCATCCAATCCTGCATCATCAGTAAAGGTGTTGCTATTCTTCCATATTTCTAAACAAAATTGCGGTAGTAACTCAATAAACCCAAAAATCCTCTAAGATTCTTTACTGTTTTGGGAATCGCCCAACCATCATGACCTTTAATCTTGTTAGGGTCTACTCTGACACCTCTTCGTGAGACACAATATGACCCAAATATCTACCTCCTTTTACTCCAAAGAAACATTTTGGATGGTTTTGGCATATAGTTGTTTCTCCTTATAGTTGTAGCACCTTGTCAACATGTCTACATGATCCTCCTCCCAAGACTTGCTATAGATTAGTAGGACATCAAAAATACTAACACAAATTTTTAGAAGGGCTTGAAAATGGAATTCATCAACCCTTGGAATGGAAGGTGCATTTGTAAGGCCAAAAGGCATGACCAAAAATTCATAATGGCCTTCATGAGTTTGAATGTTGTTTTTGGGATATTCTTCCTTCATTCCGATTCATGATACCTCGAACGAGATCCACTTGTGAAATTGATTGCTCCACATGTAGTTCATCTAACACCATCAATGATCGGAATGGGAACTTATCTTTAATAGTGATCTTGTTGAGCTTATTCTTCTTGAATTATTACACTGTGGTGCGTAGTAAGAACTTTGGCTAGGGTCTAATAATTCCATCCTCTAAAATATCTTCAACCATGCCACTTCACTCTTTCAGGCTAAGGCACCGATGGCCTGACATGTTAGGAGGAACACTCCAGAATTAGGTGAATTTCATGATCATGATTTCAGTGGGTGAAGACCTTGGGAATATCTTCAAATACTTTGGAATGCTTATCAACAATGATCCTTTGGAGATCTGAGGAATAGATGGCTTAGATTTTGAAACATCTAGCGAGCATAGTTGTGCAAGTAATAACCCTTGATGCCCCTTTTTTAATTTTGTCATGTCGTTAGAGCTATCACTCCATCGCTCTCTATGATACCTCTTAACTCAATGTCTTTTTCCTTTCAATGAAAATTTCATGAAAGTTCTTGAAAATTAAAAGCCACCGTTCCTAATGATTGTAACCATTGATTCCTAGTACAACATTCACACCACCCATGGGTATAGCAATCATCAGACTAATGCCTCCATTACATACTCCCCATAGTAAGATTGATATTATTGCATTTTCTTAAGCTATTGATAGTTCCTCCATATGCAATCATTACTGAAAATTGCACGGATATACAAAGCAATTGGAGATCTTTGGCTAATTTGTATATCGAAATTATGAGAATTAATCAATTAGACCATACCTTTTTCTTTTGATGTATCATTCAATGTTGAGGGTTTGAGGAGTGCTAATTCCACCAATGCATTACATGATATCAGGTTGGGATTCAACTTCCTTCAGATGAAATTGCTTCACGTTTTCATCTTTGAGATGGTTCTTGTTCTTGTTCTTCTTCCTCTTTCACAATTCATGTAGAATACCTTTCTCACCACACTTATGTCCCTTACTGCATCTTGCCGCCACAATTAAAGCATAAACCTTTTTCTTTTTGTTTCCTCCAATTGTTGAGGTGTCAACTCCTTGTGTGTTGAGGTGTTTTGTATTAGCTGAGCATTGTTCTCTATAGATGTTAGGATTGGTCCTCTAAGAGTCATAGCCATATTTTACTTTAACATTTCTTGCCACCTTAAATGTATTCCTTCCAATGATTTAGTTCCCAAAGGTGAACCTCATAAAGGAATGTTATCCTTAAAGTTCCTATGAATACATTAATCAAGTGCTCATCCGGAAGGACGGCAGATTATATTCAATTTTTGGTAGTTCTCAATGTGCTCTGTAATCGAACCCTTTTGCTTGAGATTTATCAATCACAAAGAAGGTATTGCTCCTTTATCCTCATAGTGTGCTATCATTTCTTCCATGAAAATTGTCCAAGTGACGAGTGATTTGCGAGAACAAAGCCATTGATACCATACAAATTGATTAGGTTCTAAATATAAAGAAGCAATTCGTACCTTTTGTGTATGTGGCACATTATGGATATGAAAGAATTGCTCCATATGAAGTATCCATGTGATTGGGTCCTTGCCATCGAACTTCCTTATATCAATCTTAGGAACGTGGTTGGTCTTCAAGACAAATTTGGAGTTTCTCCATTCTTGATTCACCTTCCTTGTGTCCTCATCATGAATTTCATGGGATTCATTTTCACTTTCAGGTGTCTTCTCTGTTACGAAATTTTTCAATACTTCCATGATTTCCCCTTTTAAACCATCCATCTTAGTATCCAACTTAGCTTCCATTGAATCCATATTCTTTTGTAGTTCATTTATGTCCCTACACATTTCTTCACCTTCATCAAGAGTCCAAGTTGGATTTTCTGGAGGCTTATTTGGTGTAGAAGGTCCCTTTTTTGGTGGCATGTTGGCCAAGTATCACTTTTGAACCTTGATTTTGAGGTGGTTCTACTAGACAATATTTCTTCTGTTGTATCTTCCAATTTTTGGCCCTTGTTGGTATGAAAATTTATTTTAGGTAGTTATCTAATATTTCTTCTCTACAATGCCACAGGTCTGATCAAAATTGGATGTGCCAAGTGGAATTTATGGTAACTTCCCCACAACTTGTCGATTTTTGTCCTTTCCAGGAGATCTCACTTGTATAGCGTGCCCCTCACAAAATAATTGATATCAAATTCTGAAACTCGCACCATAAATACTACAGACTGTCCATGATCCAATGAAACTAGTCCCACTCAATTTGGATACTCTAGGAAGAAGTTATGATTGTTTTACCTGGAACACCTTCTTGAGACTAGTCAATAGGACTAGTCAGATACTCTATCTTACACAAGGTGTATATACAAATTTAATATGACACAGATGTTGAATGTTTCACCACATATACCTTACTTATTTTTGTAAATAGACTCCAGATTTCAGGATCTGAAACATTACAGAAAATTTTTTATAGCGAAAATTCCGCAATGACTCAATTCAGGATGATTCCAAAACCCTATTTTGTATAGGCTGTATCTCCGAAAGTATAAGGCCTCAGGAGATGAATTTTGAACCCAAGGTACCTTGATTCATCTACTAAATAAAATCCAAGCCTTTCCTTCTGAAACATTTCATAAAAAAAGTTATAGCGAAAATTCCAAGGTGTCTCAGATGTAGCAGTGAAACCCCAAGACCTTGAGCTCTGATACCATATGTTAAGAACCAAATATCAATATAGAATAGATAAACCTCAGAAAAAGTACTCAATGCCTTGAAAAAGAGATAAGTTCAGATAATAAGCCTATTCGAGGAGGCAACCTCCTTTTACCCCACTTAAATGTTCAAGTACAAGATGATTCCAAATGAAAATGTCTCCTTGGTATATATAGGAGACTAGGATGTATAATTACAACTAATGGCCTAAAGCCGACATAAATAAAATAACATTACTAATAAAATATGCCCCAATTAAGGGGCAATGGGCCAATATTAGGGCTTAACAAAGGATATAATCTTTGGGATGCTACATCAAGGAGAACAATGTACAATTGAGATGTGGTCTTTAGATAAGTCGAAAGTAAGATCAAGCCTGAAGAAATTCTTCAGACTATGAATAATCCTAAGATGGTGTAGTTTGAACCGAGGAATGAATAATATGATTAAGATGAGTCAATTGAATCAGAGGAAGAGGTGGAACAACAGACCCTAGTTGTAAGGAATTCAGAAAGAGTAAGAAAATTATTCGAAAGGTACAATTCACCCCATTTCCTTTCCGCATTCATGTTAATTTCCACCGACGATGAGCCCAGTTCATTTGGGGAGGCAGACGACTTAGTAGATGGAAAAATATGGATGGACGTGTTGGTCGAAGAGATGGAATCCTTGCACAAGAATGATACATGTGACTTATTCAAGTTGCCCAATGGAAGAAATCATGTCGGTAGAAAATGGGTATTCAAGAATAATATGAATGCATCGGGTCAAGTCAATAAATTTGTGTTGGATTACTGAGAGGGAGGGTGAATCAGTAATGAGAAATTATACCAATTTTAACCACAATATGTATTCTTTAACTTTTACCAATAGTGTTCAACAATTTATCATCAATGTATCATTTATGAATATAGTGCAACCCGCGAGGATGTCAGTAATTAGGGTTTTTCATAAACCCTAGCCTTCTGCAACTTTGAAACTCTCGCACATTTCTCGCACTTTTTTTGCTTCCTCGGACTTCTTGTTGCATTCACAAAAATTCCAAGATAGACCATAACCATTCACTAAACCATAACAATTCACTAGATAACAAGATAGATTATCAATGAATAAGTGTGTGAGTGTATCCTTATGAGAGACTCCTTGAGTTGTATTTATACTTTTTCTAGGTAACCTATTTCATTTATATTAGGGCTCCTTGAATTTCTTGTTACAACCACTTTTCCCTTTTACTCATTGACTTGTAACCAACTAGTGCTTCTTTCCCATTCTTCGGGACTTCCAACTTCACGACGCCATATCTCCCTAATCGTGAGGATCCACATGCCATACCACATGTCACCGAAAAATACATGATGTGTAATATCCATATATGATAGTTTTAACTACAATTTAATTGTCCTTCATTTCATTATTCCTCAATCAACTTAGGGTCCCATAACCACACCTTCTAGGCTACATGTAGAGTACATCAAATGTACCCAACAAACTCACCAGTAATCTCGATCATACAGATGATAACCAACTATCCAACGATATCTTCCACATCTCTGGGGATTCTAGACTTCTCCAAAGGTTGACATCAATCTCTAAGGGTTGACATCAATATCCAAGATCACTCTTCAAGGGTTGACATCAATGAAAACCAACTGTCAAGGCCAACAATCCAACAATATCCCCCTTTGGCATTGAAGGAAACACCAACATTGATGGAAACACTTAGACATGACAACACTCATGCTCAATCTCCCCTTGTGACCATCGCTTCTCATCAATGTTTCTAACTCTCCCCCTTTGACATAAATGGAAAAGGGTATCTATCCTTGGGGCTTCTCCCCCTGTCTTTATGCCTTTGTTCTTTATCTTCACAAATCTCTCTATGCATTTGTTCTTTCTTTCCCTCTTTGACCAAAGGTTAACTCCCCCTGTCAATATGTCTCATTTTGACACTATATCTTCGCTAACCAATCATGGGAAAAAGAATAACTCCCCCGGTGGGTATGTCTCCCCCTGTCTACATGCTAATGATCTTTATTTTTGGATCTCTTCCTTTGATGACTTGAAGTTTCTGCCAGATGTTGTGTAGATCAATGTAGGGATGTTTTTTAATTGTTTCCTTTTTTCCAGTGTTTTCCATTGTCCATTGGTGTTTTCTCTTGTAATTCACTAACATATATAAAAAACATTAAAAGTTAAAGCATTCAAATATTCCTTTATCATAATCATCTACATATTTTTTATTTGATCTCTAAATCAATCTCTGAACCAATCTATGAATCCCTAAATCAATCTCTGAACCCATATCTGAACTGATATGTGAATCTTTGAATCAATCTCTGACCATATGTCACAAACTGTCCATAACTCTGCTACTCAACTGTCCACAATGTTGACCCATCTATAATTGTACAAATAATACTCTGAATCAAATATGTCTATTGATCTTATCTAACTTCCCATCAAACTCTGCATGTCTGGAACAACCTATACTGAATATATCTCTACCCGAATATGATCATAAAATTTTACCTGTGTAACTTCCAACTTATACCTGTGTGGGAATATTGCTTTCTCAATCAATCAATCTATAATTTTGTACTTATGTTCTCTAATTGCTCTAAATATGTCTCCTTAAACCCTGTAAGTTGCACGAAGTATGGATATTTGTTCTCTCTCAGTTGTTTCATAGACTCACCCTATTCAACAGTCATATTTTTTGGGAGTCTCCAAGATGGATGGCTCGGAAGAATAACTTTTGTGATGTGGAGTCATATTTCTCTTTGTTTGTGGACTCATCATCTCTTTGAACTCTAACTTATTCCTTTCTGTCTTTGGATTGATATCGCACTACAATTGATGAAAGTACAATCTCTTGAGCATGTTTTTCTTTTCCTTCTGGTACTACTGCAAATCCTATGATCTCTAGGACCTGGTCTTTATTCACTTATTCTTCTTTCACTTTCTCTTTTTCTTGTTCTTTTCTTTTCCAAATCTTAGTGTATATGATATTTGTTTCTTTCTTCATGGATGGCACTATCATGCTTCTACAATTCCGAGCTATATGACCATATTTGTGGAATTTGTAACACTCAATGTTATGTGGGGCCACATAAGCATTTCTTTCTCAAACATTTCTTCCATAAGCCTTGCAATATGAAACCTTATGTCCAAAGTTAATACAATAAAAACAATGACCATAAAATAAATTTTCATACCTGGGACTGAATGATCTTCTTTGTGGGGTAGTCCTTATGAATTCTGCCTTGGCTGATCATGATCAAGTTTGAGTCTTCTTTGTGTCTTGAATGTGGACAATATTCTTCTGTAGTCTTCTTCTCAAGTCTTTTGCACTTCTAGAATGTTCTTCTTCAAGGGATTGCATTATTCCTTCTTTATTGAACCTTTAATGAATTCTGCACAAGTCTTTTGCTTATCTTCATTCTTCCTTTCTAGAATCCTGGAGGGATTCTCTTCAAATGATGATGTGGATGTTTCTTTCTCTTCAAAATTTGTGCTAATCTTGACAACTTTTTCTCTTAACATGACAACTTCTTCTTCAAGGTTCTCCACCTCTTCTTATTTCTTCATCATCTGAGACTTCATGACTTATTATATTCTCTTTGCTTCTTCAAGTTGGATCTTCAATGTAATTATTTCTTCTTCAAGTATTCTCTCTTCTTGACCAAACTCTGCCTCAAGCTGGTTTAAATTGGTACTTCTTTCATTGAGATGATTTGTCAATAGCCTCTCTCTCTTTTTAGATTCTTCCTTTTGTGCTACTAAGTTGGCTTCCAAACACTGCTTTTGACCTTCAAGATTTTCTTCGATCCCTCTGGCTTCTTCTAGTTGAGCTCTTAAGTTCTTGAAAACTTGTTGGGCTTCGTTGAAATTTCAAACACTTTCCTTTTGCTTCATCAATTCTATCTTGAGTGACTTATTTTCTTCTCTTTGTTTCTTTAGTTCATCTAAAGAACTAATCAAATCTACCTTTTAAATCTCAGTATTTTCTTCTATTTCATCATTTTCAATCTTCAAGTAAGGGAATTCAATTTCAATATGTTCACTCTCTTCACAATTAAAGAAAAAGAACTCACTTATGTTGGCTTATGTCACTTTGCACTCTTCTTCTTGTGAATCTGTTTGACAAGATGACCATCTTTCTTCCTATTTTGTACCTATATTTTCTTTATAAAACTCTAACTATGTGATGGGAGAAAAATATATATCATGTAGCTTATCCCAAAGTTATTTAGTTGATGAACACTTTCCAACCTTTTCTCTTACCATGTCAGGTAATCCTTCCCAGATGAAATACATTGCTATTTTGTTATTCTTCTTCAATTCCTTCTTGCATGCAATATTTTCTTTCTTGGTAACATTATTTCCTGTGACAACTCAATACCAAATATCATATGCATGTACCTTTAAAAAGGTTCTCGTCCTTATGCTCCACATCTCATACTCTAGACCATTCTGACCATTAAACAATGGTACTCCATTCTCAATATATTCCATGATCTCCTTCTAGTGGCTCAACTGTCTCTTGAAGGAACCTGCTTTGATACCAACTGTTACATTATTGAGTGGGGGAGGGGGTGAATCATTGATGAGAAATTATACCACTTTTAACCACAATATGGATTCTTTAACTTTTACCAATAATGTTCAACAATTTATCATCAATGTATCATCTATGAATGTATCCAATATATATATATATATATATATATATATATATNTGAATGTATCCAATACATATATATATATATATATATATCATAAGCATGTAAACATAAGCAACATCACATCAAGAACACATTACACCAATTTTTACGTGGAAACCCAAGAATTCATTCATAGGAAGCACCAACTTCCAAATTCTTCAGCTGCAACTGGAATGAGGCTCCAACCCCCTATTCTCAAGCTCCAACCTGAACGAAGATACAAATTCATAAATTCTATGGATCTTACCAGAAGGATGCTATAGCCCCCTAAGTTTTCTAGCTCCAACTAAAAGGTGGCTCCAACCACCTAGTTCTGAGGCTCCAACCCGAAGGAAGCTCTAACTCCCTAATTCTATGACTCCAACCGGAAGGAGGATACAACCCCATTTCCTTGCCCTGTCCTTCCACCCTGAAATATACATGTAGCCCAATTATCATAGACTCTACCACAAACTTTGTCCCTGCCACTATCACTGTCACTGTCACTATCACTTTCATTGTCATTGTCACTATCACCATCACTATCACATCAACATGTCCAACCTATCACTATCTCATCCATGAAACCAGATCCACTCTCATCCACATGCAACTCATGTCAATATCACCAAGAGAATATCTCAAACCATATGCTCAACATCACCAACACATGCCTCTACCAAGCATGTACCAACATTATCACATACCATCACAAGATATGTGTCTCAACCAAGTACCAACGTGTACCATGAATCAACCATGCATCAACCATGCATTAACCTATACCATAAACCATGTACCACCACAAGTGCATCAACCATGCACCAAACCTATATAATCAACCATATAAAATTGTGCCATACCATACATAGAGTGTATATCATCATACATATTATCCCATGCATCAATCATGAATCAAAAGATACATCAACAATGAATAGTGAATCATGAACAAAGCATCAACCATGTACAACCTGTGCCATATACCATATCATCAACCATATGCAGATCCATGCCATGTCATCAATGAAGCATCTCTAACAACTTACGCATGTCCCTCATGCATACATCAACATACAACATAGATATCCCTCAACCAAGTAAACTATAAGAACCATATCAATAATGTATCATACATAAGAGAGTTTATTACTCATCCAACCATCCAACACATACCATGTCCAAGTACCACAACCATCACACCAAGAATTCTCCAAGCATTCAACGCATCATAGGAAAATCTAATTATCAAAACTAGCACAAAATCATACCAAAACTTATGTAGTTGACCTAAACCTATTAAATGTTGACTTGTGTAATTGCTTCAAACTTTAGGGACTTGGGATTTTCATTTATCCCAAATTTAATAGTGCCTCTCTAGAAAAACACTAGTTGTCCCGTGACGCTGCCTTGCTTGACAGATATAGTGCAACCCATGAGGATGTTAGTAATTAGGGTTTTTCAGAAACTCTGTCCTTCTGCAACTCTGAAACTATCAAAATTTTCTTGCGATTTCTTCGTTTCTTCAGACTTCCTGTCACATTCACAAAAAAATCCAAGATAGACCATAACCATTCACTAAACCATAACAATTCACTAAATCACAAGATAAATTATCAATGAATAAGTGTGTGAGTGTATCCTTATGAGAGACTCCTTGAGGTGTAATTATACTTTTGCTAGGTAACCTATTTTCTTAATCTTAGGGCTCCTTGAATTTATTTTTACAACCAATTTTCCCTTTTACTCATTGACTTGTAACCAACTAGGGATTCTTTCCCATTCTTTAGGGATTCCAACTTCACAAGGCCATATCTCCCTAACTGTGAGAATTCCACGTGGCGTACCATATATCACCATAAACAACACGATGTGTATTATCCATCTATGATAGTCTTACCTATAATTTCATTGTCCTTCATGTTGTATTTCTTGAATCAACTTTGGGTCCCATAACCAAACCTCTGGGGCTGCATGTAGACTACATCAAGTGTACCCAACTAACTCATCGTCAATCTTGATCATACAGATGATAACCAACTGTCCAACGATCTCGTCCACATATCTAGGTCTTCTGGAATTCTCCAAGGATTTACATCAATCTCTAAGGGATGACATCAATCTCCAATATCACTCTCCAAGGGTTGACATCAATTCCAACCAACTGTCAAATCCAACTGTCCAACAATTCAAAACTCAACTGGTAGCGAAAGGATATTCCCAAGTCGAAGGAGTTGACTTCGGTGAGATTTTTTCCCTTGTTGAAAAATTAACTTCCATTAAAGTACTAATGTCTCTAGCTTCATCATTTGATCTAGAAATAGAATAGATGGATGTGAAGACAACGTTCATACATGGGGACCAAGAAGAAGAAATTTACATGAAACATCCTGAAGGATTTGTAGTAAAGGGAAAGAAATATTTAGTGTGTAAACTAAAAAGATCCCTTTATGGTCTAAAGAAATAACCAAGGATGTGGTACCAAATGTTCGACACATACATCCTTAGTTTGGGATTTGTGAGAAGCAAAGTTGATCATGACATATATTCCAAAGAATAAGGTGGGCATTTCATATATGTAGATTTGTATGTCAACAATGTCTCGCTGATTGGAAAGAACATAGACACAATAAAGGAGGTGAAGAAGCAATTATCCTCCAAGTTTGACATGAATGATCTCAGTGAAGCTAAATTCATTCTAGGAATGTATATTAAGAGAGATCGAGCATCTAGAAAAATCTGGTTGAACCAAACAAAGTATATTGAAACAATTTTGAAATGTTTCAACATGCAGGATTGCAAACTGGTGAAGCTGCCAATTCCTGTGGGAGAAAGGCTAATTGTTGAATAGTGTCTAAAGACACGGGAAGAAATAGAGGACATGGCATGAGTTCCCTATGCAAGTGTTTTTGGTATTCTAATGTATGCAATGGTCTTCACTTGACCAGACATTTCCCATGAAGTGGGAGTGTTGAGAAGATACATGTCGACACATGGGAAGGAGCATTGGATAACTGTCAAGAGAGTATTCAAGTATTTTTGTGGAATAAAATGTAATAATCCAAGGCCGATCCCCTCTGGAGTTGTAATGATGTTTAATGATGTTTATAGGCTGGTGAGACAAACTTTTATAAGATGGAAGGATTATGTTTTTATTAGGCCAGAGAGCCTAGATGCTAAGGCCAATGAGCATGATTTTGTATATGTAATTATGCAGATCATTAATAAAAAAATACATCGTTGTGTGTATACCGACCATGAAGAAAGAGTTATGGGGGACTAATCTCCACTAGGAAGGGAAAGGGAAGGGGGAGTAGAGGCTAGGAAAAGGGGCCAAGCTTGAGGGATTAACCCAAGGGAATATTATATTGTATTTCCTAAAATACTAAAGTTTGGGGAATAAACCCTATTATCCTAAGTTACTTTGGGGAGAGGAACGAACTCCAAGTGGAGAGGAACGAGCAATTGGAGAGCCAAGTTTCATCCAGGAAGCATGCATATTTATTGTTGGTTGTGGAGCTTGATTATCTTCCTAATTTAGAGGTCTTTTACTTTCAGCCGTGTTTATACCCCATGAAGTATTTACACCCCAGAAGTATCTACACTCTTCCACGCGGGGGAGTGCAAAGGGGGGGTACCACGTAAATCTGTGTCTCTCTTGTATTGTGTATCTTCTGTGTTTAATTTCCGCATTTGTTTTATTTTATTTCTCTGCGGTCCTATTTTTCTAACAATTGGTATCAGAGCATAAGGTAACTCGCAGGAAAAGAGGGTTCTTGGTTCGAGTGGGAGCAATGTTGGAAGATGGAAAGTTTAGGGTCGAGAAATTTAATGGCCAAAACTACCAATTATGGAAGATGTAGATGGAAGATTATTTATATCAGAAGGATCTATTCCTACCATTGAGCGGAGTAGCAAAGAAGCCGACGGCCATGAAGGACGAAGAATGGGAGATTCTTGACAGAAAGGCTCTAGGAACGATACAACTGAGCCTGGTATCATCGATGGCTTTCAATATCTTGAAAGAAAAGACAACGAAAGGTTTGATGGATGCGTTGGCCAAATTGTATGAAAAACCCTCAATGTCCAATAAGGTATTTCTAATGAAGAGATTATTCAATATGAAGATGTCGTACGGTGGGTCTGTTGCAGATCATTTAAATGAATTTAATACGGTTACTAATCAACTAAGTTATATAAAAGAGGACTTTGATGATGAGGTTAGGGCTCTTCTAATATTGTGCTCATTTCCAGAAAGTTGGAATGGCTTGGTCATGGCTATAAGTAACTCTGTCTCTGGTTCAAATACTTTAAAATTTGATGATGTTGTTGGTGTTATCCTTAGTGAGGAAATGCGACGGAAAAGCACAGGTGAGACATCAGGTAATGTGTTGAACATGGAGAACAGGGGAAGACAAAAGGAT
>SNQJ01S0024637.1:76755-90109 GCA_010110895.2 Picea sitchensis | reverse complement strand
TAAAGAGATGATTTGGTTACAAAGGTTTATGGAGGAATTGGGAAAGAAGCAAGAGAACAACAGGTTGTACTGTGACAGTCAGAGTGCCATTCACCTTGCAAAGAACTCAAACTTCCATTCGAAGACTAAGCATATACAGTTGAGGTACCACTTCATACGATCCACCTTAGAAGATGGAAAATTGAAGCTAGAAAAGATACACACTAGCTAGAATCCTGCAGACATGTTAACAAAGGGAGTAACCAGGGAGAAACTGAGTTCTTACTTAGTTTCAGTTGGTCTTCAAGAATGAATATGAAGATGAGAAATTTGCCAGGTCCAAGAAGGTTCATAGTCCAGCATATACAGTAGCGGTGGAGTTGTTGAGATCAGTCTCCAAGTGGGAGATTGTTGGTTGTGGAGCCTGATTATCTTCCTGATTTAGAGGTCTTTTACTTTCAGCCATGGTTATACCCCATGAAGTATTTACACCCCAGAAGTATGTACACTCTTCCACGTGGGGGAGTGCAGAGGTGGGGTACCCCTCTGCGGGGTCAGGGGGAGCTAGCCCCCCTGCTGGGGGGTCTAGGGGAAAGTGGGCTCACAGCTGGGGTTCAGGGGTAGCATCCCCCGATGGGGGTTCAGGGGCGAATCCCCCGAAGACAAAATTACCTTGTATAAGTATATTGTAATTTCATTGTAAATTTGGACCGTTCATTATAAGGTCACAGATCTAACGTTGGAGATTATGTTAGGGTTTTTTGCCCTAGAAGGCAACCCTCTTTATGAGGGAAATGTATTGCGGCTATGTAGGTTGGAAAGTATTGTATTATGAGAGAGGAGACTGTGAGAGAAAGAAGAGGAAGTTACAATGGGTTTTGTTGTAGGTTGTATCCCTTCATTTTGCTGGATAATAATAAAGAAAGGACCTAGCAATTTCTCTGGTGGATGTAGCCCACACTGGGTGAACCACGTAAATATGTGTCTCTCTTGAAAGTCTGTGAGCATTGGCCATAAGTAGGCTCCTTGGAGAGAATCCTTCCTATTGCATTTTACAACTTTCCGTAGTCTCAACCTAGTCTAGGATTTCCTTTACCCTAGGTAGAGTTTAGTCCCAGCTCAGGGGTGACCCACTATTGATATCTTGGAGCAGCATGGTCTAAGGTTGGGAGGTTCATCGAAGGTCTGCACGTAATTGATGGTCTTCTCATAAAAATATAAGTACCAATTCTATGTTAATTGTATGTTGTGTATCTTGCACATGTGTTATAATGTTATGGGTATTGCATGTATATGTTGCATGTGTAGGCTTATTGTTATTTCTGCATTAATCTGTATTGTAGAAGAATGTTTATGTCTATTTAAATTTTAATTAGATATATATGTATATCAAAGCATGATAGTTCAAGTGACATGACCTGTAATGGATGGATGGGTATGTTACAATCTGGTTTTCAAAGCATTTTGGTTTTGAAGTAGAGGCACATCCTCAACCTAGGTGGTCGAGGGTCACTACAAATCGGTATCATATCTTGAACAGAGCATGATTGCATTGGAATTCCCAAGCTTGGAAGCCCAAGGATGCCACAAATTAGTATTAGAGCCCATGGTTTTCAGAACAATTTGGTTTTGAAGTAGTGGCGCTTCCCCAGCCTAGGTGGTTGGGGACACTACAATTTGGTATCAGAGCTTGAACAGGGCATGATTGCAGTGGCATTCCCCGGCTTGGGAGCTCGAGGATGCTACATAAAATACTCTATTATATGCTACCAAGGAAAACCTCTAGGTGACAATGAATTGAATGAAATGGATTTGTCGATGCCGACTAGGCTAGAGATATGGATCGACAGAGGTTGACTAGTGGACATGTCTTCAATATGTTCATTCGAGCAATCAGTTGGATGAGTAAGTGACAGATGGTCGTAGCCTTGTAAACAACAGAAGTTGAATACATGGCAGACACTCATGGAAGCAAATAAACAATATGACTTCAAAGGTTGTGTTCAAGAATCGAGTTTGAGTAGAGAGCTATGAAGATAAGTTGCAACAGTCAAAGTGAAATATTTTTGGAAAAGGACCCAACTTATAATTCAAAGACTAAGCACATTGATTTACAATACTGTTTCATGAGATACGTAGTGGAAAGAAACAAGTTTCTAATGGATAAAGTAGACATGTTATAAAACACAACAGAGTCGTTGACCAAGTCTGTGAGTGTTGTGAATTTCTCTTGGTGCAGAGAGGCAATGGGAATTGTTGCCCCGGGTCTGTGAAGGAAAGTTCAAAAGTCTCCATGTTTCAACAAAGAAGAAAACAAGTGGGAGAACGTTGGGTTGTTATATTCTTTGTAGTGAAAGTCGAGGTGGATCGACTAACAGTCGAAGTTGAAGGTCGAGGTGGTTCGACCGGGCAAAGATGAAGTCAAGATGGATTAACAACAAGTAGAAGGTCGAGGTTAGTCAACTAGGTAAATTCAAAGTCAAAGGTCGAGGTGGTTCGACATGGTAAATACATCGACAACAAGTTGAAGAGGTCAACCAACAAGAGTTTGACATGCGAGCATGTTGCGACCGACTGAAAACCGAATGAAGGCCAACTGGTAGTCGACGGTAATCTGACTTGGTATTCGACTATAACATAATCTCAAGATTCGAGGGATTTGTAGCTAATGATATGCATGGACATATAACAGTTTTTTGGGTGCCTTTTCTTTAGGGTTTTTCCTATCTTAAAGCCTATAAAGAAGGCTTGTTGTAAGGTTGTAAAATCTAATCAATGAATCTTGAATCTTTAAATGATGAATGGATAATCGTCAAGAATCTGTAATTTAGAGGTTATTGTTCATGCAGATGTAAGTCGAAATTGCTACATGGTTTTTCTTGTTTAAGAAAGAGGGTATGATGTTGATTGTGTCTTAGGTGTGGACCAAGGTTAGACATGTAACCTTTTATTTTGAATAAATAAGACAAGGAGTGTTGGTTTTCTCGGTTTGATTTTCCATGGCAAAATCTCAGTGTACTATGTGCTTGTTGTGTCATTTACTTTCTTGATTAAATATTTCTTCCTCTCTTCTACTAGGTTTAGCGTGGAAGTGTGTCTCATTTCCTAACAACTTCCTACCACATAATGAGATAAGGATTAAATATCTTGTTTTCATTCTGAAACCAAATAATTACCTTTCCCATGACTGGAAATGGTTAATTGAAAAAGTGGAAAAGAGAATCTAAGCATGGTATAATAGATGGCTCTCCAGAGTGGGTAGACTGGTGTTCATCAAATTAGTCATTGAAACCATGCATGTTTATTGGACCTCTCTAGCCTGGGACCCAAAAGGAAATATCAATAAGCTCATGAAGATGGAGTTCAAATATCTTTGGGCTGGAAAATAAGACCAAACAATCTTATATCGGCAATATGGGATAACATTAACCTCCCAAAGAATTTAGGGGGGTGGGGTCTCAAAAATATATATGTCTTTGCAAAATCACTGGAATCCAAAATTGGGTGGAATTTAATTGAAAACAATGGCCTATGGTTCATAATATTTAAAGGGAAATACTTTCCCAATGACTCCCATTTGTCATGGATCCGAAGGCCCCAAAAATATTTTGTCAACATATGTATAGTATGGAAATCCCTCATTTAGTCCTTCTATTTAATAAAAAATTGGCTCATATGTAAAGTGGGAAACAGAGAGAAATTGATGATAGGAAAGGATCCCTTGATAGGATGCTCAAACAATCATCTCCTCTTAGATCCAGTCCTTCAAATCCTCCACCAGCAAGCAATCTTTTTTCTAAATCAAATCCTCAGAGGCAATATTAGGCCCAACAAATGGCTATCCTAGAGAGAAATAGGGTTTTCAGAAAATTATCCATTATTATGGGATCAATATCTTCAATCACTGAATGAATCGTTGCTTTAGATATCAAATCAAGAGGACAAGTTGATCTAGTCTTTCAGTCCAAAAGGAAAATACTCTCCAAAGTCAGGATATGAAGAACTCCTTTCTGAGGTGGAAACTCCCCCTCCTCCATGGTGGGGGAAACTGATTTGGAAACTGAAATTCATGACAAAGAAAAAAATATTTAGTTGGCTCATCCTCAAAGAAAAGACTCCAACTTGGGAAAAATTAAAGAAAAGAAGCTTCATAGGTCCAAGCAGATGTCCCCTCTGCAAACTTCACTAAGAAACAAACAATCACCTCTTCCTATCATGCACATATTCTACTGTAGTTTGGGTCCACTTAAAAATCTCCCTAAATCTCAGCTCTGATTGAAAAGGAGACACCATCCAAGAAGCACTAAAATCTTGGTGGGAAAACCCACATCTCTCTGAATTTAGAGGCCTCCCTCCCATGACTTGTTGAGGCATATGGAATGCTCTAAATAAATCCATTTTATGAGAAATATATTCCCCTCTCAGTTGTGCTATATCCACCCTCTCTTCCTTCAAATTCCTCCTTGTCAAGCCCCCTACCTCTTCTTCTCTTCTTTCCCCCCTCCTTTAGAAATCTATCAAAGTATTCCATGGGATTTCTTTGATGGGGCAGCACAAGGCACCCCCTGAATAGGGGGTTTTGGTGGTATCCTCCACCTATCCAATTCCACATCTATTTCCTTTTCAACTAGTCTTGGTGAAGCTACCAACAACCAAAGTGAATTTACTTCCCTTTTTCTCCTCCTCAGCCTTGCACAAGAAAAGAGCCTCACTCATATTAAAGTATTTGGAGACTCCCTTCTTGTTGTAAGCATCATCAAGGGCACACACAACTTGCACAACTTTGTTTTATTTATACTATTAGAGAAAATCAGAGGACTAATTTCCACCTTCTCCTTCTTCTCCATATCTCACATTTACAGAGAAAAATAAAACGAAGCAGACTCACTTTCCAAAAGTGGAGTGGCATTAGACAAAGGCTCATGGAAAACATGTGAAAATGGTCCTCAAGGGACCACTAAGCATCTTCATCCCTCTTGGATCTCAACTTGACTTATAGGCGCAAAAAGCCATTTATTAAATTTGAATTAAAGTATGTTTTAGCGACTTGACATCTTTTCCAAGTCAATGATGGTGACACTGAAAATAAGTGGTTGGGGTTTAAGTGAGATATTAATTATGTTAATTATGTTATTTGGGGGTAGTGGAATATGAAAATGAAATAGCTTGTTAAAGTTGAGGGTTTTTGTAATTGTATTATTAGTTTGACATCTAAAAAATATATATGTGAGCAATTTTTAAACATATTTTAATGTTCATCTTTATATATATATATGGAAAATTTTTATTGACTCAATATAATAACATTTAATCTTAGTATAGTGACTTGAGTGGGTTTAATGGTTAATAATATGTGTTTCCTCCTTGGAGATTATAAGTTCAAATCCAAAAGAGGGTAGGGTATGTATACTTTCGTAGACTTTAGTAGTCAAATCGTTGCCCAAATGAGCCCCTTGTCCCACAAACATTCTTATGATTAAAATATTTTAATGGCATGTTAATGAGTATGAAGGAGATGTGTAATTCCCTCCATGTTCGATATGAGGGAGATGTGTGATTCCTTTAGTATTGAACATTAAGTTGACATGTGACATACACACACAGACACACATGCATATTAAGAACCAATATAAATCCATCTTAACTTTGAATTTATTATGGGTAGAGAGGGATAAGTCTCTCGAAGTGAAAAATTGTTTTTAAATTGAAAAAATTGACGAAAGGTTTGCAGATCAAGGGATTTTATCCTCCTCAATTCATAATAAATCCAAATATAAAATGGATCTACACTACTATCAATATTTAATATAAATAATGTAGTCTATCACAATGAGTGGTTAGTGTTGGAGGGCCTAGTGGACTCTATCGACTAGGCCCACCAATCGACCAAGCATCATTCGACTGTGATTAAGAAGTTGAACATGTAAGTCGGTCGATCATTGGGTTCATCACAACTGATGGTTCATCCATATGAGGCTTGGTTAGAGTTTTATGGAAAGTTGTAACTCACCTCCTGAAGCCATTCAAGGACACATTGGGAATTTTATTTAGGGACATAAAATCCAAGTAGAGTAGCATAATTGAGTTCTCTAAGCTCTTGCAAGTGTGTTTAGCCAAGTCCCATGTGACCACACTACCCACAGTTTTCTGAGACAATGTTTTTCAAAATCAATCCTTAGTGCAAAAATTGCATTGTCTCGTACTAATAAAAAACCTAGCTTTGGAGATCGTCCAAGAAATCATTTTTTGGGCAATGAAATCATACGTGAAGGGTTTCCTTAGTTGTGATATTTTGTTTAAATTCCAACATAACCAACGATTCATCCATTAAAGGCCTAGTTAGATTTTTATGGCGAGTTGCAACTCGTCTCTGGAAGCCATTTAGGGACACATTGGGAATTTTTCATGTGGGAATAAAATCCAAACTGAGCAATATAATTAAGTTAAATAAGTTCCTGTAAGTATGTTTGGCCAATACCCTTGTGATCACACTACCCACAATTGCTAGAGCCAGTGTTTTTCGAAATTGACCCCTAGTGCAAAAATTGCATTGTTCCTTACTGAGAAAAACTCTAGCACTAGAGATCATCCAAGAAAGCATTTTAGGGAAACAAAATCATAGTGGATGGATTCCACTAGATGTAAACCAGTGTATAAATTCCAACACAACTGAGGGTTAATCCATTAGAGGGTCGATTAGAGTTTTTTGGCAAGTTGCAACTTGCCTCTTGAAGCCATTGAGGGAGACATTGGGAATTTGGTATTTTTGACGGGCGAAATTGAATGCTCGCCAACTGGAAGAGTGGATCTGGTCCGGGGTTGTCTAAATAACCTAAGACGTTTAGGATAACCCACCCTGACGGGTTTAGCAGCTCCGTTGGCCGATATAAGTCCTAAGAAAAAAAAAACCACTCTAAATTAACTAATCTAAATGAAAAATAACAATTAAAACAAACTAATAAACAAATCTAGACTATTATATATACAATTTACTATCTAACACTATAATAACTATAATTCTTTAAAATCAAATGTTCAATTACCAACAGAATCAAATTCAATTACAAATGTACAATATTTACAAATTACAGATTTAAATGAAAACCTGCAAAACTCATTTGTAATCTGTCCTAAGACAACGAAACTATTAATTTTTTATTTTTATAATTTTATGAAAAAGAAATAGAATAAAAACTATCTAAGATAAACAACTAAAATAATAACTCTAACTATGAATCTAAACTACTTGTATTATACTAACTAATTAACTATCAAACAATAAATAACAAACTGACCTGAAGTAGCGCTTCAGGTTTGTCCTACGTGCAGTAGTTGTTTTAGTTGTTCGAAGGGAGGGAACTCGCACCGGATTATCCATGAGCTTCTCGTAAACAAGAAGTAGCTATTCTCTTTCAAACATTAATAACAGGACAAACAAAACATAAAATATTACAAC
Source organism: Picea sitchensis (assembly GCA_010110895.2). Classification (NCBI taxonomy): domain Eukaryota; kingdom Viridiplantae; phylum Streptophyta; class Pinopsida; order Pinales; family Pinaceae; genus Picea; species Picea sitchensis. The sequence continues at coordinate 82,674 of SNQJ01S0024637.1, read as the reverse complement.
AATCTTATGATTAACAAAGTATTGCAGTCAGATAAATCCTTGTGCAAAATTTGTACAAAACAATTCAATTAATGAAAAAGATAAACCTGTATTCATTAAATTGAAATAGAGTAATCGCTTTGTTTTTTAAATAAGAGATATCAGATATGGATAATATATAAATCAAATCACATCAACATGCAATGAATTATGATAGCTAAAGTAGCCGATAATTAATTGCAAACTGATATGCAAAGAACCTGAAACAAAAGTTTGATATATTGAAAGCGAAAACTGTTACAAGACATCAACTTTTATCTCAGTTTGAATCATAAATCCATAGTCTGGCTCTCCCCACAGTGATGGTGATGTGTTTATTACAAAAAATGACAAGTATTTAAAGACCTCCCACAGGGTAAAACATCCCTGTGGGAATTATCAAAACAGTTTACAGAAAATCTTGAGATAATCTCCCAAGGCTGACTAAACTAACAACCTAAAATAAAAACATATCCAAAGTATCTCCCAAACTGCTAGAACATGCCCAATTGATCATGGTAATTCGTATGTACCTGAAAGAAGGCAAAAATAGACAAGTTAAGAGGATATTTTATTGATAAAATTGTCAAAAAACTAATTTTTAAGACTAGCTACAAAATCTTGCGATTCTGTAGCTGGTCTAAATTGAACACAAAATCGTTTTGAAAATCAATTCAAATCTTAAAGAATATATTCAAACTATTTAACAATATTTGATTACTAATTAGAAACCAAACAAATCATTACAATTAACACTTGTATGCAAATTGAACAAAATCGTGATCAACCGAATGATAACAGAGATGGATATACTCTGTTTAATTCGTTATCACCAATTCAGGGTAAACAAAATATCTCATATGATTCAACAACAATGAAATTATTTTCATGAACCAAATCCAATCGACACAAATATTTTATGCTTCTTCATCCATCGACACAATCATTGTCGAATCCAAACGAAATCAACAGGATCTTTTTTCAAATTGATATAATTGTATTAAACATATACAAATGATCATGCTATTTGCAAACCAAATCAAAACTTGTATGTAAATTGAAACAAATGAAATCGTAATTGAATTAATCATTTGATAACAGGATATGTGTGATTGTTATTGCCAATTGGGAGCAGACGGAATCGATTGATAGTCAACAAAATCATCACTTGAATCAATTTCAAAACGAACTATTAGCCGAGTTTTTCATATGAATTCAACAGAGACAAGATATGTCGATCTGAGCTTAACAAAATTGTTTTTGCAAATCAAAACCAACAGAGCAACATCAAATCTATTCTTGATATCAATCCAACTCATACAAGCAATCGTGCTAACTCAAGACATGCGGCAATCAAATCAAAACGAATCGAAACAGTTTGGGTTTGACACAATCGTTATAAATCAACACAACTCCATGATTTTAGCAAATAGATCTTTTGCACAGGTCGGATGTAGTCCAGAATTCAAACGAGAATATTAATTCAATACAAAACAGAGTCATTGAAGCCAACAGTGTTTTTTTGAGTTTATTAGGAACAAACGAAACTAATCGAAATCAAACCAAATCAACTATCAAATAGAATTGATTCAAAAAAAAACCAAACCGAATCAAAAACCAATGAATCACTTATACTAAACTGGGAACGATAAAATCGCATAACCAAATCATAACCACATTTGACTTTAGTAAAATGAATCTACTGTACAGGATCCACAACATAACCATTTTTGATAATCAAACTATGACAGAATCATTTCGAATAATGAACAGAGCTAATTGAAACCTAAAACCCAATTCATTATATTAACCCAAGCAATTCATAAAACGAAATTGATATTGAAATTCATACCTGGATAATAAAAAAACAACTCAGTCATGATAATTTGGAATTGATGAAGGTTGTTTCCGATTCGACATTCCTAAATACGATCGAACCAGTGGTTTTCTGTTTCTTGTCATTAGCTTGAAACTTGTCCCTTTATCTCGACAGCACTGTAACTTGGTTCTCTAAAGATTTGATCTTCGATTGTAATAAGGGAACGTCGGTGAAGTAACTCTCTAGCCACACATGCATTGGATACATGATGACTGCTCGAGTTTGGAAATTGCAGGCAAGGGTTTGTTTAAATCACCGAGGGTTTCATTATGTAGGCTGATTCTTGGGTAGTTAGGATTGTCCTTTAGGCATGGGGGTAAATTAGAAACATAGTCATAGGGTTGCTCGGAGGATAAGCCATGGGAATAGGGGTACTCTTCAGCCAGGAAACACTCGATATCAGAGTCCGAGTCCTCACTTAAAACTATAAACTTTTGGTCGACGTTTGGCTTAGGCTTATTCTGGGAAAGTATCGATATCAATCGAGCATTATTCTTACCCTTGCTATCGACAATAGGATTACCCTTGACCTTCTTACTCACAGGCTTCTTGACAGCCTCAGCCTTGTCTGTTATGATGTCAGGTAGGTCGATGTCAGGGTAGACTGAGGGTTTGGGAGGGGGTAGAAGGACATGAAATGGCACGGGTGGCCCGACCATAGTCTCACTAACCACAGCTTTATCGATTTGGATAGACTCTGGACCAGCAAATCCATTTCTAGACAGAAAGGCTTGCCAATTATTGCCATGAAGATTTAAATGGTGGATGATGATGAGTCTAGTCAAGCCATGGTGAAACAGACTGCTATCGGCCTTCTCGTGTTTGTACCTCTTAGACATATTGTAGAGACTACGCAAGAAGTAATTCAGCATGTTCAAAGGATAGCCCATAAAATTCATCAATAACCGGAGGTGATACAGAAAAACCAAGCCATACCGACCTTCATAGGTCACAAATTGTTTAACCATTATCAAAAGATCGTGCCACCTGGGTTTAATGGTGAAAATAGGCATACCTTTATCACAAGAGACAACTTTCCTTGATACGAATAGTAATGGCCACGACACCTCATCAACTTTGGAGTTTTTAAACCATCACTGACCCGTGGCTACCAGTCCTATAGCAGAGCTTATGAATTCTTCATTGAGTTCAAGCTGAATGTCACCTACTTTAGCCCTACACCCATTAAAGGTGAGGGTGAATTGTTGGGAAACCATAAGGTTGAATCCCTCGAACCTCTATATAAACACGAGCCAACCACTGTCTTCTAAATCCTTACGGGAATCATCGAACAATAACAGATCTTGACTACCGTTGGGCTCTATGCGCACCACCGGTGCCATAGACAGGAGCACACGGTGAGCGAGGTGAACGAGCCAGGGTTTGAACACAGCATACGCAGGGGAAAAACGCTCACAAGTTTACCCGAAACTAGCGAAGGTGAACCGGGATGGGGGGAAAACATTTATGACAGAACGTGCGAAGGTGGTGGAGGTATTTCAGCCCATGCATAACAGTCATTACCCGCAGTACAACCGCCGACGCTTTTAGCTATGCATATCACAATGCATATGTGTTAAAAACTATGCCATTTCAATCAACCAATGGATATATGGTAAGTGGACCAAAAATTTGCGCAAGCCATAGCTTTGCCATAGTTTTAAAACCAAAGAAATAAATCGAAATCACACCAAGAGTTTGATTATATGAACTATGTGTTGTATGAAATGATTTATACCAAGGGTTTAACCATAACACCAATGCGTTTTCATGAAAAAAATGATCAAAGAACATATAAATCAAATCACCATTGCGTCACAAACTCAATCAAAAGAATATCATTACAGTCTTGTAAAACGAAGTCATATTAAAAAAATGCCAAATGAATAAAGATCTTGGAGTCTTGTCAACTGTATAACGATAAGTAAATTGGAAATGCAATGGGCATATCGACAAGAAATATCGCAACAACCCAGTGACGGTTTTAATGTGACTTTGAAAACCAAGTTTTCATGCTTGCAGTCATGAAAACACGAACAAAGGTAAGTGTGCACATGGTGCAAAATAATAGTGTCATTTTATTCAAGGATTGCGATGAAAATCAAGGTTTGCAAAACACTGGTGTAGGAAACTTACAAGGACAGTATAAAAAATGTGAATTTGCTGCCAACAGGTATGGGTGGTATACAATCCAAACCAAGCAACATAATTGAGTTTCATAATCTCCTGCAAGCGTGCTTGGCCAAGTCCCATGTGAACATGCTACCCACAATGACCTGATCTAGTGCTCTTCAAAATCGGCCCCTAGTGAAAAAATTTCATTGTCCCTTACTAAAAAAAACCCTAGCTCTTGTGATCATCCAAGAAATCATTTTTTTAGGAAACATAATCACAAGGGAGGGGTGCCCCTATCTATAATATGGTGTCAGGAGTCCAACAAAACCTATGTTTCATCCATCCAAGGCCCAGTTAGAGTTTTATGGTGAGTTTCAACTCACCTCCTAAAGTCAATCAGGGACATAGGGAATTTGGTCTGATGACATAAAATACAAATTGAGTTTTCTAAAACTCATGTGACCATAGTACCCACAATTTCCTGAGCCAACGTTTCTAAAAATCGACCCCTATTGCAAAAATTGCATTATACCTTATTGATCAAAACCCTAGTTCCAAAGATAATCCAAGAAAGAATTTTCTAGGAAAAAAATCATAGGGAATGGGTGCCCCTAGCTATAATGTGGTGTCAAAGTCCAACACAACTGATGGTTCATCCATCCAAGGCATGGTTAGATTTTTATGGCAAGTTGAAAATCCCATCCTAAAGTGATTCAGGGACACATTGTGAATTTTGTTTGGGGGCATAAAATCCAAAATAGGCCTCATAATTGAGATTCTTAAGAACCTACAAGTTTGTTTGGCTAAGGCCCATGTGACCATGCTACTCACAATTTCCCAATCTATTGTTTTTTAAAATCGATCCCATCAAAAATACATGGCATTCTAAGCTTGAAGATGGGAAAGATTTCAAAAGAGATAAAAGAGAAACTCAAGTAGTAAGAGAAAAAGTGTGTATGTATGTATGAATCTCAATCAATATTTTTGTACTTACAAATATGAACTATACTATACATAGAGCTAGTCAACACTTTGGAAATGAACTGATGGTTATGGTCAACACCCAAACTATATGTCAATGCTATATTCTATGTTTCATGATGTCTATAATAAGAGGTTATTCTGTGGTCAAGGAAAATGTTGGCAAGGATAATGTGTTGGAATTTATGGAAAACATAATGTGGAATAATTATGTGGATTTTTTATCTTATGTGTGATTTGTAGCCTGATATAATTAATCTACAAATTACAACTAGAAGCTTAAATTGGTTATTATGGGTCACACATGGTTTCAAATATTGGTGTAATTACATTACATGCATAAAATGAAATATCAATGCAATTATTGTTTGAACAAGTAGGTTGGATTGTTGTCATAATTACTCTACATGCTTTAATTAAGTCCTAGCATTGTTACACCATCCTAGAAGGGATTTTGGTGAGAGGCATTCTTGCATAATAGGTGTTATATTTAGAAAAAGCACATGAGTATAAGACACGCATAGAATTTCCAACAATCTAGGCATTTGGGGGATGATGAGAGGGAGATAATGTCTTTTCTCACCACCTAGGCATTTATAGGATGAGTGGAATGTGCACATGATCTAATTGTATAATACGACTAACAACATTGAAAAAAAATTTCCATTAACCATAACAAAACATGAGAATACTTCATTATTTTCTACTCTTCTTCATTTGCATTTTCTCTTGTTGTATTCAATTATAGAATTATTGAAGAAATTTTCCAAAATACTATGGTTAGGGTTAGAAGTCAACATAAGCTAGATATTGGGAGAAAAATTAGAGGAGTAAAGAAGCACTTGATCATGATAAGGTTTTGCAGAATTTGGAAACCCTATTATACTTGGAGTGCTTGATGTGGAGAAGATAGAAGGACATTCCCT
>SNQJ01S0024637.1:57776-74216 GCA_010110895.2 Picea sitchensis | reverse complement strand
AGGGAGAGAAATGGCATCACAAAGGTGTGAGAAGAGTTATTCTTAGGAAAAGGAGCATGCATGCGCTATAGAATAATCATGTGTTCCTAGAACGTGTGTGTGTTCCTAGAGCACATGCATGTTCCTTCATTTTTTTTTTTTTCAGGTAGGACTGAATACTCTATCATATGTCTTTGGTAAGTTGGTTTCCCCATATTTAGTTTCAGGATGGAAAACCTAGAGGTTTGGTCTGCAAATACATTAAAACCTCAATTTTTATGAAGACCTCTCAATATCTCTATTTTTTACGCTATTTTTCTATAGGCTATACAAATCCATTGTAGATGAAAATTTACACACATAGATAGAGTCAACTATGAAGACTCCAAATATATAATTAAAAAAAAACAATAATATTGTTTACTATTTTTAATCTATTTTTGTATTGACATATATCAAAATCCTAAAATACATACCTATTTTATTTTTTCTATAAATTTTTATCAGATTAACCATTTTTAAAATAAATTTTGTGTAGTACTAGAAGAGACTAAGATATACAATCTAAAAAAAAATGTTTGATAATGTTAAGACCATCAGAGCTTGCACTAACACAAGGTGTTGTAATTTCAAGGATATAATGACTTTTATAATTTAAAAAAATGTACAAAATTAATATTATAAATTATGAAAAAATAACACGCACTTGAACAATGGGATCTCTATAATTAGACAATTTTTTTAAGGAAATTCTATCACTAAAGTATTCAAAACCTACACTAACGGAGACATATCCATTATATTTTGCTTGCAAAATAACATAGGTCATTGTTAGAAAATCTCATTTTTTCACATAGTTATTCACAAATTCTATAAATAAAAATTATATATTCGGAAAGCTAATTCAATTTCCTACATTTATTCTTTTTACACCATATTCAAATTCATTGTAAAAGTACCTTGAATAATCCATCCAAGTTAACATATTGTTTTTTTTTCCATATTTGCATTTCCACAAACACATCATGAAAGACCATCATTAGCGCACACCCACCCATGTTGAACCTTGAAAATTTCAATGTTCCCACCTTCCCTCATTGTCACTTCAAGTCTACATCAAGAATTAACAATGAGACAAAAATATTTCATTCACAACGCTCCATCCACCTACAGTGGGACAAAAATTCATCAATGGTAATATCTGGCAATCCTTAACCGCGAGACGAAGTGTATGCCCAAAACATTGAAGTGATAGAAAAGGCAAGGAAAACCTTGAAATAACATGAAAAAATGATTGCATATAAAGTACTGGCTCCACTAACACTCGGATAAAATGTTGTTATTGGTAATATAGCAATCCTTGGACACTAGATGAAATTTCTTTCCAAAACTTTGCAATAACAAGGAATGTAGGTAAAACCTTGAAAATGCCATGAATGTTGGTGACCCTATCACTTCAAGTCTACATCAAACAAACACATTGTTACATAAATATGAAAATAAAACTAATATATAAAAATATATAAGATATATGAGATATTGAAATATGATACTGAAATATGAAATACGAAATATAAAATAAGTAATAGGTATATTATAGGTATGACAAATTTGACTTAGGAATCGCCTCCAACGACACCGTCTGATGCAGTGTGAGTCCAAATTTGTCAATCATGAGTTCTACCATTGCCCATTCTATTTTCATCGTGCTTGTGTCACTCCCTGCCCAAAATATCTCCTGCAACATCAGAAAGACCAGTGTCATCAGTACTATTTGTATCCAACCTTGCAAAATTAAGAATGTTGCCCATTCTGTACGATGATTGGTATCAGATCCAATCATCATCTTTTACTGGGTATTTTACAGACTTATATCTTTATTTTCTATGGCTCGCTTTGTGTCCTTTCGAGATGTTAAGAATGTTGAAACATGTAGTATTGTTACTTCTAGGAGCAGTCTCAGCCCCATCTTCTCTGATAATAGCATGCATGTTTAAACCCAAGTTCCCCCCTTTTATCAGAGTTTTCATAGTAAAGCATGGTGGGATTTATTCAAGCATTCTACTCCCTTAACTTGTCTCATGATTCATCATATTCCCTCCATTGAGACATTATATCCTAGACTTCAAAATGTCTATAAAGTTATGTGACCACCTAGATCTCCCAAATATGGCATGGGGTACATAGAACAATGTGATGAGGTCATCCCAGATTGTCGATTTAATATCCCCTTACCTCCAACCTTCCAAAGGCCAACTATTGATGAAATCCATAGATTTCATTCTATAATGATGGGGTGTCAAAACAACACCATTGAAGAAGCATGGATAAATAAAATGCTTAATTGGGATCTTTTCACTCATCCAGAGTCAAGTGAATTTAACCTCTCTATCCCTAATAAAGAGAAAACCCGACTGTCTCAAGAATGGCAGACATTTATTTCTAAAAACAATCTCTGGATTTCTTTCTATGTCTGGAAGAGAAAAATGCAAAATCCTGCAGTCCAAATGTTTGAAGCAAGAAACAAAAAGATCCAAGAAATCCCTTCCCTCCATGAATGGAAAAGTCTAGAAGGAAATTCATTTGAATCCATATCTAGCTTTCCACCCTTCAAATGTATTATCCTTGAAGAGGGTAGAAAACAAGCTGGAGTTGTACCTTTAATGTTAGCAGACGAAGCTACCCAGTTATCTAGTTTAGAAAAAAAGGTACAATCTGTGTCCGAACAAGTAAACTGGACTAATACAGCCCTCAGAGGAATGGCAACACACACTTTTGTGACAAATGATTATGTCGGAAAAGCACATATTAGATATTTACAAGTCTCCACAAATACAACAGTCCAATTCGTAAATTAGTTAAATAGCAGAGTAACAAACATCACTGACTGTGTTGAAAAGACTCGGGAATTAGTAAAATAAGAAACAAGCAACTCTGCTAAAAAACATGATGGAAGGATTAGGGGAATCCTTTTCAGTCATAGTAAATACTTTCTTAGAAATACAGAAGAAATATGCTCATCATGATAAACCAATTCCTCAATCTTTCATTCTTCCTCACTCCCCAATATCCATTGGTTCTCCTATATATATCCCAGAAGAAAAAACAATTCAGAAAAAATTTCCAGCTCACTTCCCAAAAGAGGATCTTGATCCTTCTTCCTCTACAAATCCAAATTTTTCTCCAGTCTCTATTCAATGACCTCCATATGAAAACATCTCTCATCATATGAATATAACACCTACACCCGATCTTCTAGGGAAGGGGAAATTTCCCGATTCACAATCATTTGGAGAAGAATGGTTTCTCGAATGGAATATAGATGGTCTGTCAATGGGCCATATTTTCCAATTTCTTGATAGAATGTATGTTTCTTACAAAATAATGTGTATGAAAGGTAAAAGTGAAATAGAAGCATGCAAATCTTTGATCCAATGTTTTACCGGAAATTTGAGAAAATGGTGGGAAAATGTCTCATCCCCCATAATGATAGAAAAAATGGAAGTAGAAGTACTCAAAGATGAACAGGGGGATATATTTTATCACATTAACGGGACTCCACAAAGTAATATGATTGGATCCCTTACCACACTAATATTAGAACACTGGTGTGGGACAGAAGAATAACTTGCTGATAAACATCAACTGATATTAATGAACATCAAGTGTAGAAAGATGTCTGAGTATGAATAATTTCACAGAGAATGGACTCAAAGGATATATGAAGTAAAAGATAGTCAAAATATCCTATGGAAGCAAGTATACCTTGCTACCATTCCTAGAAAATTTGTTGAATATCTTAAAATGCAAGAAGTCTTTAAATTTCCTTATGAAATGTATACTTGAGGAGAAATTTATTCACTCGTCACCAAAGATTTGATAGGGTTATGTACAAATATGAAAGTCCACAAATCTATCCAAAAATTGTCTCATCTACCAGATAGTAAATCTATCTGTGAAAAATATGGACTATATTTGATTGACCCTGTCAGACAACGAAAAAGGGAAAATAAACACTAGCACAATATAAGAATGACAAAATATATATGGAAGCCAGCCAAAATATCCAGGTATAAGAAAGAAACTTACTACTTTAATCCAGAGGATATAAGGATAAAATCTCATTTTTCTCAGGCAAGACAGAAAGTCCAATGCTGGCTATGTGGAAAACTTGGACACGTTGAAAGTTCATGTCCATATGGAAAAGAATCAAGGAAATCCAAAGGAAAGGTGTCTGAACAAAAGGCCAGAGAAGCACAACAAAAGGCCAGCATGGAAGCAGAGTGACAATTAGTACACAGGACTCACTGTAATAGATGTGGGGCAAACGATCATAATACGAATCAATGTCTGCACCATCCTTTTGTTAAAAGAGAAGAAGTTCATCTACTCCATGAAGGATGTTGCTTTGAATCAACAGACACCTCCGAATTTGAATGTGCTTAATCAAATGAAGAAATATTTATGACTCATCATTTCCAATGTAGTGATCCTAATTTTGTTTGTGTGAAAATTCTTTTGGACCAGATTATGTCTCAGAATCTTCCAAACAAAGAGAAAAAATAAAATTGTGCATGTGGCAAGACACAGGTGACCAAGATGCTCAGATGTTGGCCCAAATCAAAGCCTTACTAGAAGGAGAGATGAAGAAATCTTTATTAGAATCTTTCTTGAAAACACTGGCCTTAGAACAAAAGAAAAAGAATCTGGGAGCCTCCTCCTCATCAGGTACGAAGCCTTTATTTCTAAATGCTTCATTTGAAAGAAATACTAAGTCTTTCATCAGGAATAACAAAGAAAACAAACTACAACATTCGTCTCTAACTAACTTAGAAAAATAAATGTTTTATCTAAAAAATGAAGTTGTAGAGCTTCATCTCAGACTTGACCAATATGGAGAAATCACTGAAGATTCATATAAAGTGGATTCTTGGGCTCGTCATGAAATAAAATCCCTAAAAGACCAAATGACATTATTTCCTCCTCTTCTTGAAGATATGCCAACAGATCATATTAATAGTCCAAACATTACCATCCATACTTTTGACCATTTAAAGGGMTTAGATGCCATGAAAATCTTGGCCATCCAGTATCAAAAATATCATGTTGAAATTATCATAGAAATAGAAGGAGATTTTTTTTTCTTAATGCCCTACTAGACACTGGTTCTGATATGAATTTTCTTAACCATGACTTAATTCCTTGTAAATACTGGCTTCCCAACAAATATTTTTTCATAGGATTAGGGAATATCTCCACAAACGTTAGATTTGAAATTCCTAAAGACTTAATATGGTTTGACCAATATTCTCTTGGTATGAAATTCCTCCTCCTTGATCTCCCTGTAGATTGTGTTCTAGGAACTCCTTTCCTTGTAGTCGTAGAACCACATGGAACTGCAAGAACCTCTCTAGGTCATCCGACCTATTTTCTAACTATTCCCAACCTTGTAACTAATGGATCTCCTTGTAAAAAGACATTTCCTTTTATTTCCAAACCCCAAATAAATATTTTTATTTTCACATTGCTCTCTAAAAGCCTACTTGTCATTGAAACCTGGGATGATCTAAATAATAGGCCAGCAACTAAACATATTGATGATAACCTTGAATGGGATGAATATCACCAAAATTGGGTGCCTCATCAAGAACTAAGATGGTCTGAAGGGATTGAGTTCGGACTCTCTGGGTTTTCCTCAAACACCAGTATCAATGTAATTTCGCCCCAACATCTTATAGGTAGAATGCATCAAGCACATACCCTTGTTGCTCGAGAAAAGTTAATAGATATGGGAGATATAACAAGGTTGCGTTCTACATTCATAATATGGTACTGTCAACATTCCCAATAGTGGAAAACTACACCAGATCACTCCTATTTTGTTATAAATCAAATGAGATCCTTAAAGTCAAGGCCACAATAGGATCCATCCCAAAGACTTTTTCAGATCAATTACTCTCAATACCAAGCTATGTGGGACCACATGTGCCTTTGGAGTGACTGTTACAAATACTTCTACTGTATGATAAAAATTTCAAACACTTTCAGATCCAACCCCGAACCTTAATGGATTAACATTTAGTGGCAAAAATTTGGTCTAAATCCAAGTGCAATTCATCCAGATATCATGATAATTGGCAATTTACAAATAAAATGGATTTATCACACAATGTCCATTGAGTAAACCAAATCTTCAATGAAATCTTCATGCGCATGTTCATCAATGAAAAATTACCTTGGGTCATTCGAATCAAGTATGTTCTTCAACAAGATGAAGACAACAATGAAGATCCAAACATGTCCCGCGAAGTCTTTTCAAAACATTGGTATCTATATCGATATAAAAACTTTCATGATCAACCTGTCGAATAAAATTCATTAGTGAGGCTTGTCCACTATCACGTCTTACTAACCGAAAATGGTGTTAGTCGATTTTTGTGGGTTCACGTTACGAATTCCACTTTGTACAAAACTTTGTCCTCTACTTATTGAAAAGACTTTTGGAAGCTCAGGGCACTTCTCTGACTTTTGGCATGGTTTGACCCACATTTCCAAGATACTTTAGATATGTGGATATTTGTGTGGGGCCCTTGACGAACGGTTCTTTCATGCTCTCTCCGCCAAGTGTCCAAGTTATAGTACATAAATCTTTAAAATAGATTTGATTCTAGGAGGACAGTTTTCTTTTTCCTCCTGCAATGATTCCCTTTTCCGAAATTTTTTTGTATATAATGGGGATGAATACTCATTGAAAGGCATTTTGATTTTTGAGTTTGCAATTCTAAGTTTTCTAAGATCCCTCTCTTTGATCTTTGAGTCTTTTTGTCTTAAGTTTCTTTGATAAGCCTGCGTGATTCTGGCTCAGCCAGCACAGACCTAAAGTGATTGAAGAATATAGGTCGGTGTCTGTCTTTGAGTGTATGTAAGTTATATTAGCATTGCTGAAATTGTATGAGCAGTTTGTGTGTTGTCATATAAGTCTATAATCCCATGTCGATTTGGCTCAGATAATAAAATCATCTTCCGCATATATCTAAAATTTTATACCTTGTCTCTATATTATGTTTTTCTTATGAACTACTGAAGGTTCGCTGGAAGTTCACTGGAGAAATTGATGCCTGAAAAATTCACTGAGGAGTTGGATAGGAGTTCACTTAGGTATTGGGGTGTTGTGAGTAAGTCCCACTAGGCAAGAGGCCACTAAAGGCATTTGAGGTGTTGGGTTGTTTGAAGGTTCAGACTGGTTTCTTCTTGGGTTCACCTAGGGGATTTTTTTGGGCTCAAGCCGAGTTCGAAGAAGGAAAGCATCAACAAAACATAGAGGCATAGAAGAGAAGAACATTTCAAGCTTCATTCTCTATCGGAGGAATCCTCTGTGGTGTCGCGACACAAAATTGATATCATAGCCAATCATTGTCTTTTATCGGGTATTTTATAAAATTGTATCTTTATTTTCTATGGCTTGCTCTATCTCTTTTCGATACATTACTAATCCTAAAACATGTATTATTGTTACTTTTAGGAGCATTCTCAACCCCATCTTCTCTGATAATAGAATGCATTATTTAAACCCAAGTTTTCCTTTTTATCATATTTTTCACAGTAAAGCATGGTGGGATTTATTCAATCATTCTTCTCCCATAACTTGTCTCATGATTCATCATATTCCCTCCATTGAGACATTAGATCCCAAGAATCAAGATGTCTATAAAGGTATGCGACCACATGGATCTCCCAAATATGGCCTGGGGTACATAGAACAATGTGATGAGGTCATCCCAGATTGTCAGTTTAATAACCCCTTACCTCCAACCTTCCAAAGGCCAACTACTGATGAAATCCATAAATTTCATGCTATAATGATGGGGTGTCCAAAAAACACCATTGAAGAAGCGTGGATAAAGAAAATTATTAATTGGGATCTTTTCACTCATCGAGAGTCAAATTAATTTAACCTCTCTATCCCTGATAAAGAGAAAACCCGTCTGTTTCAAGAATGGTAGAGATTTATTTTTTAAAACAATCTTTGGATTTATTTCTATGTCTGGAAGAGAAAAATTCAAAATCATGCAGTCCAAATATTTGAAGTAGGAAAAGAAAAGATCCAAGAAATCTCTTCCTGCCATGAATGGAAAAGTCTAGAAGGAAAATCAGTCGAATCCATATCTACCTTTCCACCCTTCAAATTTATTATCCTTGAAGAGGGTAGCAAACAAGCCATATCTGTACCTTTAATGTTAGCAGATGAAGCTGCCCGATTATCTGGTTTAGAAAAAAAGGTACAATCTATGTCCAAACAAGTAAATTGGACTAATACAGCCCTCAGAGGAATGGAGACACACACTTTTGTGACAAATGATTATGCCATAAAAGGACATATTAGAGATTTACAAGTCTCCACAAACACAATAGTCAAGTCCGTAAATTAGTTAAATAACAGAGTAACAGACATCATTGACTGTGTTGAAAAGACTTAGGAATTAGTAAAACAAGAAACAAGTGACTCTACTAAAAAACATGAAGAGTTAATGGAAGGATTAGGGAAATCCTTTTCTATCATAGGAAAGACTCTCTTATAAATACAGAAGAAATATGCTCATCTTGATAAACTAATTCCTCAATCTTTCATTATTCCTCACTCCCCAATATCCATCGTTTCTCCTATATATGTCCCAGAAGAAAAAACAATTCAGAAGAAATTTCCAGCTCACTTCCCAAAAGAGGATCTTGAGCCTTCTTCCACTAAAATTCTAAATTTGTCCCTAGTCTCTATCTAACGACCTTCATATGAAAACATCTCTCATCATATGAACAAACCACCTGCACCCGATATTCCAGGGAAGGGAAAATTGTCCGATTCACAATCATTTGGAGAAGAATGGTTTCTAGAATGGAATATATATGGTCTTTCAATGGTCCAGATTCACTAGTTGCTTGATAGAATGTATGTTTCTTACATAATAATGTGTATGAAAGGTAAAAGTGAAATAGAAGCATGCAAATCTTTGATCCAATGTTTTACGAGAACTTTGAGAAAATGGTGGGAAATTGTCTCATCCCCAGTAATGATAGAAAAAATGGAAGCATAAGTACTAAAAGATGAATAGGGGGGTATAATTTATCACCTTAACGGGACTCCACAAAGTAATATGATTGGAGCCCTTACCACACTAATATTAGAACACTGGTGTGGGACAGAAGAAGAACTTATTGATAAACTTGAACTGATATTAATGAACATCAAGTGTAGAAAGATGTCTGAGTATGAATAATTTAATAGAGAATGGACTCAAAGGATATATGAAGCAAACGACAATCAAAATATCCTATGGAAGCAAGTATATCTTGCTGCCATTCCTAGCAAATTTGTTGAATATCTTAAAATGCAAGAAGGCTTTAAGTTGCCTTATGAAATGTATACTTGGGGAGAAATTTATTCACTCATCACCAAAGATTTGATAGGGTTATGTACAAATACGAAATTCCACAAATCTATCCAAAAATTGTCTCATCTACTAGATAGTAAAGCTATCTCTGAAAAATATGGACTATATTTCACTGACCCTGTCAGACGATGAAAAAAGGAAAATAAACACCAACACAATATAAGAATGAAAAAATATAGATGTAATCTAGCCAAACGATTCAGGTATAAGCAACAAACTCACTACTTTAATCCAGAGGATATAAGGCTAAAATCTCATTTTGCTCAGGAAAGACAAAAAGTCCAATGCTGGATATGTGGAAAACTTGGACACATTGCAAGTTCATGTTCATATGGAAAAGAATCAAGGAAATCCAAAGGAAAGGTGTCTGAATAAAAGGCCAGAGAAGCACAACAAAAGGCCAGCATGGAATCCGAGTGACAATTAGTACACATGACTCACTATAATAGATGTGGGGAAAATGATCATAATACGAATCAATGTCCGCACCATCCTTTTTCTAAAAGAGAAGAAGTTCATCTACTCCATGAAGGATGCTCCTCTGATTCAACAGACACCTTCGACTTTGAATATTCCATCAAATGAAGAAATTTTTATGACTCATCATTTCCAATGTAGTGATCCTAATTTTTGTTTGTGTGAAAATTCTTCTGAACCAGATTCTGTATCAGAATATCCCAAACAAAGACAAAAAATAAAAATTTTCATGTGGCAAGACATAGGTGACCAAGATGCTCAAATGTTGGCCCAAATAAAATCCTTACCAGAAGGAGAGATGAAGAAATGTTTATTAGAATCTTTCTTGAAAACATTATCCTTGGAACAAAAGAAAAAGAATCCAGGAGCCTCCTCCTCAACAGGTACGAAGCCTTTATTTCTAGATGCTTCATTTGAAAGAAATACTAAGTCTTTCATCAGGAATAACAAAGAAAACAAACTAAAATATCCTTCTTTAACTGACTTAGGAAAATAAATGTTTTATCTAAAAAAGGAAGTTGTTGAGCTTCGTCTCAGGCTTGATCAATATGGAGAAATCACTGAAGATTCATATGAAGTGGATTCTTGGGCTCGACATGAAATAAAATCCCTAAAAGGCAAAATGACATTATTTCCTCCATCTCTTGAATTATTTCCTCCATTTCTAGATGCTTCATTTGAAATAAATACTAAGTCTTTCATCAGGAATAACAAAGAAAACAAACTACAACATTCGTCTCTAACTAACTTAGAAAAATAAATGTTTTATCTAAAAAATGAAGTTGTAGAGCTTCATCTCATACTTGACCAATATGGAGAAATCATTGAAGATTCATATAAAGTGGATTCTTGGGCTCGTCATGAAATAAAATCCCTAAAAGACCAAATGACATTATTTCCTCCTCTTCTTGAAGATATGCCAACAGATCAGATTAATAGTCCAAACATCACCATCCATACTTTTGACCATTTAAAGGGCTTAGATGCCATGAAAATCTTGGCCATCCAGTATAAAAAATATCATGTTGAAATTATCATAGAAATAGAAGGAGAAATATTTTTTCTTAATTCCTTACTAGAAAATGGTTCTGATGTGAATTCTCTTATCTGGGACTTAATTCCTTGTAAATATTGGCTTCCCAACAAATATTATGTTGTAGGATTAGGGAATATCTCCACAAACATTATCTTTGAAATTCCTAAAGCATTAATATGGTTTGACCAATATTCTCTTGGTATGAAATTCCTCCTGGCCGATCTCCCTGTGGATTGTGTTCTAGAAACTCCTTTCCTTGTAGTCGTAGAACCACATGGAATTGCAAGAACCTCTCTAGGTCATCCAACCTATTTTCTAACTATTCCCAGCCTTGTAACTAATGTATCTCCTTATAAAAATATATTTCCTTTTATTTCCAAACCCCAGATAAATATTGTTATTTGCCCATTTCTCTCCAAAATCTTAACTGTCATTGAAACCTAGGATGATATATATAATAGGCCAACAAATGAACATATTGATGATAACCTTGAATGGGATGAATATCACCAAAATTGGGTTCCTCATTGAGAACTAAGATGGTCTAAAGGGATTGAGTTCAGACTCCCTGGATTTTCCTCCAACACCAGTATCCATTTAATTCTGCCCTAGCTGTTATAGGATTAATTGGTAAATGCAGACATAAACAGATCTCCCTAGATTCCACTGGAATCTAGAACAAAAGATAAAAAAATATGGAACTTTCCCTAAGTTCTAATTATTGAGTCTACTAGTTAACAAGAGATAGACAACATACCTTTTAAATGTCGTTTCCTCTTGCCATTTGCATCCTAGCTCCAATTCAATGCTCTTGTGATATTGAATCTGCAAGGGAACACAAGCCAACCAAAGTGAAAGCAACACAATATAATCAACAAGAACCTATGTATGTCATCAAGGAATCATACAATAAATCAAGACTAGTTTTATGGAAAAGAAATGTATTGTTGTATCATATTAAATGAAAGTGGAGATTACAACCAAATCCTTGATGTCGTAAGGTCCCCTTTCAATGGCCCTTTCCTCCAACACACAACTTTTCTCCAACCTTGAATGAAGAAGATCCGCAATGACTTGATGATCTGAAATGAGGCTCTCAAGCATGATCTAATGTAGAACTCTCCATATAATTCTTAGGCTATTCAATCTTAGCCTTTTCCATGAGAGATCCCTCTTTATATAGTGTGAAAGAGATATGGATGAGGATATTAGGATGATCCCACCAAATTAGAGAAGCGAGTAAGATCCAAACTGATCGGAGGCCACCTCATCTTCTAGAAGATCCCCTTCTAGAACATTCGTGAAATTTGACTTTTCCCAAGATTAATGCATCGCCACACCCTACGTACTTAGCAGCCTGTGATGAAATTTCAGTCCAAGTATATTGTGGCATGCGACAATCAGGCATCGTCACACCCTATGAATAGAGAAGAGTGCGACGACCTTCCTTTATAGGGTTTTCTGGCAAAGGAAATCATATCACTTTTCTCCTGGAGAAATTCTCTTTTTATGTTTTTAGGGAACATGAACACATATTGTCAGGTGATCACCAAGGTGACCAAAATAATGTGTAATGTAATGCCCCCCAAAGTATGAAGTTGGAACTCATGACAGCCGAAATACTCTGTAGAATTTGTGTGTCGGAAACAAGGAGCACATCGATCAGGAACCTGCAAACAATCAAGAATCTACATAATATCATACCATCTCTGAGGTAGGAATTCCCATGATCAGACTACAAGTGACTCTAAGAATAAGTGTCAAGTGATTCATGGCCACTAACATACACTGTGAATCCATGTCATCGAGATTCAACATATCCACCAAGAATACATTGTGGATCTATGCTCTAAATAACTTCAAATTTGGACATAGCCATGAGACATACAAAGTGGATCTATGTGTCAATACAAATAATGAATACTCTATCGCAACCTGGACCAAAATGATAATATTCAGGGTCTTCATTTCCATCGTCCTTAAGTACAAATCTAGCCATGTGATTACAGGTGCTGAAGTCGAACATGGTAGAAACCACTTCATTACCAGTCATTAATGAAAACCGTTAACAAGTGTGAGGAAAATAACCATTGATGTTAATGACTCCCAAGGTACCCCAATACAATCCAATGAATGTGAATAAATGAGTCAAAGTCGAACACTCGATGGAATCTTCCAATCAAGGTTCAATGATGTGAACCTAGTGTTGAAAGTGAAGAAACCTGTCAATGAGGTGTGCATGCTCTAAGGTACTGAATGATTGATAAGTCTTGTTCTTGGATAATGAGTTGAAGTCGACATGAAAAGACTTGTCACAAGAGGGCCTTGATGTATCCCCCATCAATGACACAAAATTTGTAACATATTTGAGGTAGATCAGAGTATGAAGTGATTCGAAACTAATACGGGGAAGGCCGACATGGTAGAAGATTTATAACTACAGATGTTTGACTCGATAGAAGGATATTTTAGGTTGGACTTCTCTTGAACATATGAATGACATGAAAATGGTCTTGGAAGCATTGAATCAAGGAGGACCTAACATATGTACATGCGGATGATAAAATGAGAGACAAATGGATTTCCCAACCCAGATACAATGATTAAGGGGGGTGTCATGTTCAAGAGAGACTATTGCTGCCACTAACACAAATACAAAGACACGTTTCTTTCCCAATTTTCCCCCACCATTTCTGGTGAGTACCTCTTTATTTTTACGCAAGCTTGAGGAGGATAACATATGCTTGTTGATGTAATCTCATCCTTCGGATGAGTCCCTTGGATTATATTTAATGAACCCTAAGAAGGAGTGGTTCGATCCCATATGGGTCTTTCAATGTTTGTTTAAAGAGTCCAAAGAGAGAAAACTCAAGGATTTTTCAATTTCAGAGAGTCTGAAAAACACTTAAAGAGAAATCCACAGGGTCCTTTTTTGTAAGTTAATCTGACGAGATCAAAAAAGTGATAATCTACCACTCATCAAATGTTTTCTTCAAATACTTTATGAGCGTGAAAAGAACAAGTTCTCTTGGCAATCTTTTCATGTTTAGGGAGTGTGAAAAGAGCTTAAATGATACTCCGTAGGTTTGTTTTTCCATGTCACCATTACGAGTTCATAAAAATGACAAAAGACTACTCGATTACGTTCTCATGGTTTTACGGGCATGAGAAAGAATTAAGACTTGCTCGGAGTTTTTCCTGAAAAAACCAAAAAGGATTTGTACATGTGACAAATGTATAAAAACAAACCAAAAAAGTGGACCCTTGTTCCAATGTTTCACCTCTACAATTTTTCAATCTGCAAAAAATTAATCACTTGCAAAGTTGTTAGGACTTTAGGGTTAGGGTAAAGGATAAAAATAATATAATATACAAATGAAAAATAATGAACATCAATAAAATAGGTAAGAACCCACATTTCACTATTTCATTTGTAACTTCACCCAAACATTTCTCCAAACCCTCTTTTTACCTTGATTTTCAACCGCAGATTTTGGAGTGCACAACTGATCATTTTGTGAATTGTCTCTGTAGAAAAGGTAGTCTTCATTTCCTTCATCTTTTCATGGATTAAAAATTGATTTCCATTGGTTGAAAATGTGTTTTTGGGTTGATTTTTTGAGGTTACCCATGCGTTGTGGTCATCGCAGGTGCCCTATATCGGGACCTGCGACGATCTAGGATCATCGCAGGTGGCCTTATAGCCAGCCTACAAGGACACCGCATTGTGAAAATTCATAGGCCTACGATGACTACAACCCAAAATTTCAAAAGATAAATCCAAAAAGGGAAAACCCCCAAGAAACAAAATTATGTTGCTATTCTCTTTTTATGGTTCCTTGGTAGGTATTCCACGGTCAATATGTTGGAATGGCACGAGAGAGAGCACAAAGAAGAAGACTACTTCATCAGGAATGACTCGGGAATGGTGATGGACCTTCGACAATGTGGATTGTTGAAATTATTCAAGATTCATGGTATGAGGGCCCAACTGAGATTCCTTGAGTACTTAATTCACATGTGGGATGTGAACGAGCAGGATTTTCATGTGGGTTCCCACATACTCACTATAGATATCGAGGATATCTATTTCCTAATAGGACTGTCTCGTCGAGGTTCGTGGGTGACCCTTACAGGTAGCAGGGGAGGTGGTGAGCCTATCAACCACTACATCAATGAACATTGTGTGCTAGGTACCCAGAAACATAGCGGCAAGGTCGCTATCAGAGATGTCTGAGACTTGCCTCTACGGACTGTCCTCTATACTATCACATGCATAGCATGGAGTGTAGCTCCCCACATGGCTCTACAAAGCTACTTTCAGTATGCATTGGAGTGTATGGAGGGCCGAGTCTTCAAATGGTGTGAAGGGGTTCTTAAAAGCATGAAAAAACAAATTACCAAGTGCAGAAGTGATGGGTTGAAATAGTTCGGATACGGGTCAATTTTGGTATCCTTCTTCCTAGAGAGGGTCCCAGTTTTACGCTAGCAGGCAGAGTGGGGTATACCTTCCCCACAGGATCTGAGAATGAAGATGTGGGTATACCTCATGGGTCGACATGCAACTGGTCCTATCGTTAGGTACAATGGTATCTTCTTCGACTGGTCGAGAACTCAAATTCTCATGGTCAATGATTATGCATATGTCAGGCTAGAATTTCGTGGAGATATGGACCTAGATCTTCTTGAAGTTTCCCAATGGGGGGACATAGGTAAGAAGAAAATTTTGTTTATATCATGTTTTTGTTATTTTCAAAGATATACAAATTTTTTTATGTTGTTTTCTGATGACTAATCAAATGCTCTTTGATAATGCATATGTGGGACCTTATCGTCCTCTGGATTTTGTTGGAAGATTGGTTGTTGTCATTGATGTCAACCCTAGTCATGGGTTTTGGACCACAAGATTGATGAAGTTATTTGGACGTGAAGGAAAATGCACATGTAGATACAACACCCATGGATGGATAGTATATATCATGCTCTTTCCGGTGGTATGTGGCACGTAACGTGGATCCTCATGGTTGAGGAGAAATGAATTTTTGAAGATGACAAAGTGAATTGTACATGTAGGCCTTAAAGACAATTAAAGAAAAGAATTACAAAATAAGAAAGTGTCAGGTCGGCCCTAATGTTAAAAGGAAGTGACATAAATGGTATAAATAAACATCATTATACATTCATTTGATATAAGTCGAATTTCAGAGAGAAGAAGAAGTAAAAGAAGGCCGGATTTCAAGGGAGGATGAAGTCTTTTGGTGATGTGTTCTAAGGTATGTTATTTTCAGGTCATCTTACCATTTTTACCATAACTATTTTTCTAGAATGATTCAGATGGTGAAATCGCTATGGTAGTGAGAAGACATATCAAGGTACCTCTGGTAAAAATTTCAGCTCTTGATTCGCTATAATTATGGAGATATACTCTGTGGAATATAGGGTTTGTGACCAGTCCTGAAACTAGTCAAAAAACAGGTGTTCCGGGTAAAACAGTCATAACTT
>SNQJ01S0024637.1:25434-57726 GCA_010110895.2 Picea sitchensis | reverse complement strand
TTCATTTGATACAAGTCGAATTTCAGAGAGAAGAAGAAGTAAAAGAAGGCCGGATTTCAAGGGAGGATGAAGTCTTTTGGTGATGTGTTCTAAGGTATGTTATTTTCAGGTCATCTTACCATTTTTGCCATAACTTTTTTTCTATAACGATTCAGATGGTGAAATAGCTATGGTAGTGAGAAGACATATCAAGGTACCTCTGGTAAAAATTTAAGCTCTTTATTCTCTATAATGATGGAGATATACTCTGTGGAATATAGGGTTTGTGACCAGTCCTGAAACTAGTCAAAAAACAGGTGTTCCGGGTAAAACAGTCATAAATTTTTCATACAGAATCCAAATTCAGTGGGACCACTTCCATTGGAAATAGTACGGACTTTAGTTTCTTGTGTACGAGTTTCAGAATCAGATGTTAAATATTGAGCGTGGGGCATGCTGTACAAGTCGGGTCTTCTGAACAGACCAGAATTGAATAAAGTTTTATTATCTCTCATATATTCTTGGGTGGAAGGAAGGGGCAAGGATAGAGAGTTCAAATCTCTCTTTATATTGGAGGATTGTATCTTCCTCTTTGAGGTTTATCCCTCCCTTTACATTTTGGAAGCTGTAGCTACCTTTGGAAGTCATTACTTCCCTTGAACAAAAACTATTGATTATTTCTCATATATATTGTGCATGGTGTATTGTGGTGTATTGGTGTAACTCTTATACTATTGTTCATTTTTCATTGGATATAATGGTTTAAGTATAAGTTGGAATTTTTTTTTAAAATTGTACTTGATACTGATTCACCCCCCTCTCAGTATCAACAGGATATGTGGCCTATCAGTTAGCTTTTCCCAGTCATTCTAAGCTACGTCTTGTTTTTCATTTTCATGCTTAAATAAGGTGATTGGAACTAAGTTTCAAACTCAAACCAACCTTCCTGAGTTGGACGAAGAAGGCTCCATTTGTCTATGGCCACAAGTAGTTTTGGACCAGTGTGAGTGTCGCCTGCATCAATGAACCATCAAGGAAGTGTTAGTCCAGTGGAAAGATACAACTCCAGCAGATGCCACTTGGGAACCAACTACCATTCTGCAACAATTTCCATATCTCAAGCCTTGAGTACAAGGTTTTTTTTAAGAGGGAGGATAGGTTAGGGACCTAACCCCTCACGTAGGTAGAACAATGTATTCTAATGTAGTAAAGGTCAATATTAATAAGGCCTTGCAATAAAGTAGAATAAGTCTAATGTAAGAAGACCTAATAAAAGCTTCTACTTCTAGAAGGATCTTCATCTAGATGTTCTCTTTATAGACATATTTAGTATAAATAGGAGTCGAGGGTATGAAAACCCTAGCTTTTGATATTATTATAATAGAGCTCTGCTCGACTGGAGGTTTCCCCCTCAAAGAGGCAAGTGAACATTTCTCTTAGTAATTGAAGTGCTCTTTCTGGTGTTATTCTGTTATCATTTCAGTATTATTGTGGTGTTATTCTATTTATATTGTTGTTCATCTTCTATTTCTAGCATTTTATTTATGGTCTGCATGCTTTTTATATCTGGAATATTACATGGTATCAAAGAGAGACTAATAGACATGCATATGTGCAGATAACAGAGCACACAAAGAAGAGGATGAGAACCATCTGGAGAAGAGTATGTGAACTGCAAGCTCAGAGGCTAATGACACAATGAAGAGAGATGTCCATTGGCACAAATCAAAGAAGATAACAAATTGGAGAGATTTCTTTGAAGAAAATAGGAAGCTCATCCAATATATTGATGATCACCCTAAAATAGAGAATACACGAATCTATACTAGAGCGATAGAGGTTTGCATCTTGGTACTTACTAGACATAAATTGACACTGGTAAGGGGAGCTCGCTGAGGGACTATANATAGAAAAGAAGGGTCTTCCTTGTGCAGAGGAAATCCAATTGGGAAGGTACTTGATAAACATGTGGAAGCTCTGATCTTAGTTGGAAGGGGGAAACTTCTATTATTGTTAGTGGGGGAAGGAGAGTAACCTTATTGGATCATTCTCTCTATGGCCATGGTAAACCACAATAGACAGAAATGATTGAAGAAATAAACTCTATCCCAACAACATGCTATATAAACCAATATGCAAGTGAGATAAGAAAGAGGCCTACCTCGTCCAAATGTTCGATGAAGTCCATCGTTGAGCACTTTGACCCAAATCTATATACCTACAACAAGTCCTCAACAAACAAGCAAAGAAAGCATATGGTGATAATATAAAAGGTAAGCACATTAGATAGCATAATCCATTAATAAACATGACAAATATGCCCATGGAATAATAATTCAATATATTTGCAAGATATCAATTGGACGAGAAATGAGTATTTCTATTAATATGTGATCTATAGAAGTGAAAATGTTACAGACTTCCATGTCGGCATAGTTCGGAACCGAGAAACTAATTTCCTTCCAGCTGGGCCTCCACCACTTCAATCCTCCACCAAAGGCAAGCTCATAAGAGAGAAACAATGAGGTTCTCAGTCAATAAGGGAAGATCTTGGGGGCTGAACACTGTGTTCAGACTTACAGAACAAAGGGATATAGACTCAATATGAAGTAAATAATTTCTCCAGAGTAAATTTGCTCTCAAAGTTGAATTCTTTCTCCCTTTTCCATAGCTCGGAATGGAACTGAAGGGCCGATTCATAACGTTTCCAGTATATGGAAGGCCAAGGATCAAAGATCTCATGTCGTGATATGGAAACCCGACATTTAATTTTCATTTTCTGGGACAAATCCTGATGTACGCGGGCTGTAGTGGAGCAGCCTCCGTATAAGCATGATGTATAGTGTGAAAGATGCGTACATGTGGAAAAATATTTGTTTTTAGCTTTGGATCTTACATATAGGGATGATAAGTCTGCGTGGGGAAATGGAAAAAGGCCTTATGTGCAAGATTGCATAGGGTGAGGAAAATATTGCTATAAAAAAAACCAACTGTATCATTCCCTTGTGATATCATGGCTTGACACGAGGGTGGCATTCTGTGGGAGAGTACTTTGTAGCATAGCCTAAGGTTGGGAGGAAAGGCATCCTCTCTCAGTTAGTTGGTTGGATTTTACATTCATTGAAGAAATAAGTGTTTGACTTGGCTTGTTTGGTGAATGTCTAATGTTGTAAATATGATGTTTTTAGTTTGATTGATGAATATGAAAATCATGTATGAAATGGTTGAATTCCCCAGTAAAATGGAATGGGAATGTTTGTTTTTATTGTTAATCTAATAACTCATGAAAACATGCATGAAATGTGTGAGTAAAATGTACCTCAAAAACATTCTTCCAGTATTGAGAGGAAAGTTTATTATATATGGAGAAAATGTCCATTTGGTGGATGACAGGAATACCATGGTCTATGGGAGGTCCTTGTATGGGTTAAAGAGCTTTAAAGATTGTGGGAAAACCCTATATTTAAGTGGAAATCCTGCAAAATATGCAATAACTTACCTTCGATGAAGCCAAAGAATATTTGATAGTATTCGAGTGGTTTATAAGCTCTTGAAGACCTGATGAGCCTTAGAAGAACAGTCTGTTAGAACCCATGAATTGACTAAGTCCCAAGTCGGGTAGTCACTCTAAGGAGAAACTGTGTTTGAGTCGGGATGAATCTTAGCCATTGATTCAGCATGGTGAGTGTATCTCAGTCTTTTGTCGAAGGGTAGAATCATGGAAGATTCAAGTTGTGAAATCAACAAGGATTTTTTATCCCTAAGATGAGAATTCAGTGAGATCTGGACCATTTGTCGGGAGCATAATCCTTAAAGTGACCAAGAACAGGGTTGGAAAGAGTTCCAATAACGAAGAGGGTTGTAGGCCTTAGATATATTGGAGGATTCTTCTCCACCATTGGATATGTTAAGATCCCATTTGATGAAGAAATACCTAAGATCATAGGGGTCGTCAATCTGATGAAGGTGAGAATGGAGGATCTAAACCATTGATGTTGATCCTCGTATCGTTGGAAGAAGAGAATTTGGCAGTCTAAAGAAAGGAAACTGGAGTAATGAGACAACGACAACAACATTCCCTATAACTGTTGATCTATTGAAAGTGGCCCTAGGCGAATTGTAGTCATTGGATATTAATATGAATTTCCATGAGTAAGGGGGCCCATGAACGTTAACTATCACCTAGATAGAAATCGAAGATTAGATCCTGATTGTTGTCAGAGGTGTTGTGAAAACCATTATATCTATCTAGAGATATCATCAGGACAAGATAGTTAGGAGTGGACCTTGGATTGGATTTTAAGTGAGTGCACTTCAATGATGACAACGATGCAATTTTCAAGATTAAATGATAATCGTTTATCAAGGAGAAGGCAATATCGAATCTTAGACATGGATTGGTTGAGGGATCCATTGGTTCTTCGATAAGAAAAGGTTAGGACGGACTATAACCGTTGACCAAATTTAAGGCTCCGATATGATCAGAGTCCTTGAAGCTCTTATTCGAGGTCCATTGGATCTAACAAGGTGGTTCATCATTGAGAGAAGCCATCAGAGTTGGGGTCATAACAAAGAATTTTCTACCTCGACAATGACAAAAGGGATTAATTGTTTCCAGTCATTGATATGGTGGCAGTGAGTATTTATGTTGTCGAATTGAGGGCTTACAAGTCCTTGGTCACCATGGAAAATATCTTGTGGGATTTCGTTGGGATTGTAATGGAACGCAGTAAGATTCCTACTGCGTATAGTGTGATAAGGAAAGTATTCACATGAACATTGATGATCCCGAACAACCTTGAGTGAAGAGAGGCGATTCAAACATCCCACCAACCTAAACGAGGTTAGGGGGTTGGGTGTGTTACACTTCCCCTAGGTAAAGTAACCTATTACAGTTAATATGTACTTGTATTGTTTTGAAAAATGGGGGTTTATTTCTCCTACAATGTCAATGCCCCACTGCTCATAGGGTCTAGTGATTGAGACATGTTATAAGGGTATTGATGTTTTCTTCTCTCTTCCCGTACTTATTTGAAAAGTTTTACATTTTCATACATAAGCATGAGTATTATGGAAAAGAGTAGGTTAGTAGTATCCAACTCTCATAATTTTGTGATTTTTAGTTACTCTAGCAAAATGACCTCCAACTAGCCCATCATGGAGATATTTTAAGACTTTTTTAGCATTGTCCTTTTCCAAACATCTTAACAATACTCCAACATAGTTGTTTTAGAAAATGATGGTGTTAATGAGATTTTATTGAGCATATTTTAAATGTAGATCATGTTGTTCCAACACAACACCCTCCCTAATTTATTCTTTTACCTTTTCTCTAAGATAAGAAATTGGACCCCCCCTACTTTAATTTTCTATTGGAAAGCCTCTTAGACTCTCTCATGCAAATGAAAAAGCCTAATTCTCTCTTCTCACTCTCCATACTTTACCATGTCAGTGATTTTAAATAATATTATGGTCTGTCGATACATTGTATATCGATGATCTTCCTTTTTCCTTTGTCGATACACTGCATATCGATGAGTATCTACTTTCCCTCACCAATACAAGTTATATCTATAAACATCCTTCTTCCTCCATCGATACAGCCCATATCGGTGACTTAATATTTTCTACCGAAACATAAGAATGAGACAACACTTAGAAAGTTTCAAGAAGTATTTGTTTTGTATCAAGATCAATCATTTTATACTGGCACCCATTAGTAATTGAATGCTGATACACCAATGCTTCATCTTGTTTTGATCGTCGATATACATCAGTGTATATCCTATCATCTTCCCCGATACATGGTATGGCTGAATTTCACCTCATCTTTTCTGATACATCATGCATCATCAAGATTCATTTCTTTCCCTCTGATGCACAATGTTTGTTGGAAAGTTTCCCTCTTCTGTCGCTGATGTGGAAGTAGAAATATTTATACCCCTCAGTGACACTAAGCGTATCGACCATGATATCATGTCCTTGTCAGTAAGATTACTTTATCTCAAAACCTCTCCCAAATCCCTCCAACTCAGATCCTTCTCGTTGCGCCCTCTAATCATATTCCTATGATTTCCAATGATTAAACATTCCATGCCTGATTGAATAGTTGATGGTTTATAGTCTATATTGATTAATCTTCATTATTTTGCAGTCGTAATTAAGTCTTTGTGTCACCAACAGTTTTCATTACACATACCATACCAGCATGCACGTTTTGTGCCTTCTTGATTCTATGACTAACCACGATCATGAAAGTGTTGTCTATCATCAAGTGGGTTAATTGCAACATATATAAGACTCACTCTGGCTCTAAATCACATACAAGAGGAGAATCAGTCCTCCCAACTCCTAAACAATGTTAAGCACTCCAAATGTCAGTTGGTCATTTTCGCTAGATTATATTTCTGAGCCACTAACAGATGAACTCAGTTCCAATGGATGAATTTGTTGAATTTTTATATGAGATGATCAGATAGATTGATTTATTACAATGACAATGGGGGCCATATATACCCACACAAGGGTTATCTTTCATTAATAGACATGTCTTTTGGATAAGACATGTCTTTTCATTAATTATTATTATTATTATTTATTTATATATATTTATACATTATATTATAAATGTATTATTTATATATTATATTAATAATAATTAATAATTATATTATTAATTACTAATCTGAGAGAATGTCTACCCAATGTTGCCAAAACATCAACACTCTCTCTCAGTGAGGGAGGCATTTTTCATCACACCAAGCTTGTCTTTGAAATATACAAACTTGGTCCTAGACTCATGACATCTGTCTGTCAATCCTGGGAGATGTCTCTCTCCCACATGAACCTGAGGGGGATCTCCCTCTGCAGATCTCCCTCTAAGCCAACTGACTCTCTCTAAGATCAGGCTCACTTTGGGTATGCATGTGATAGCATCTAGCATCTCGAGTCTTTTACCACTCCTAGTCAAATCAACATGAGTAAGGAGAAAGACTACACCTAAGCCATTAACCACTAGCAAAGCCCTGTGAGTGAATGTATCATTCTCCCTTGGTCAAATCATCATGACCAATATGAGAGGATGTCTACCCGATGCTACTAGCTGGAGAGACAATCAACATCTAGAGTCTCTATCATTCCTTGTCAAATCAACATGACTAAGGAGAAGACTATGCCTGGGTCATTCACCACTAGCCAAATCAACATGGCCCCTTTGAGTGAATATATCATCCTCCCTTGGTCAAATCAACATGACCAATATGGGAGGATGTATGCCCAATGTTGTCGATATCAACCTGGGCCATTCACAACTATCCAAATTAGCATGGCTCTATGAGTGAATGTATCATTCTCCCTTGGTCAAATTAACATGACCAATCTGGGAGAATGTATTCTCGATGCCATAGCTCACACAAACTAATGTTTTCATGTACCAATGCCTGGGCTGGTCATCCCAACAATCTGTATAGACCTCCCTCTCAAACACCAATCACTATTGCAGAGTCTATACTTGAACCCTTAGGCCATATAAGAACCTGTCCATTCATGAATGCAACTCTATAGCCTTTATCCTCCAATGTTGAGGTACAAATCAGGTTCTTCTTCATCCCTATTACATACAACACATCTCGTATATGAAGAGTATCTTCGGACTCTAGTTGGAATGAAGTTTTCCCAACTCCTCTCATTTCATACTTGGCGTTATCACTAAGTTCTACTCGCAATATTGACTCCCTCTTTCCTTGAAGTCTCCTGGTCCAAAAAGGATACTGCCACACCAACCATGATTTTGTTCCCTATGTCTTGAAGGATCTCCACTCGTTTCACTTCAATATGCACAAAATAAAAAATTCAATTACCATGTTAGAAATATTCACACCAAAACGCAAGCTATCTCTCTCATTTTCATGGACCCTCTCGTGAGGGAGTCAATCCCAATCCCGCTCTGATACCATGTTGAAATTTTATATGAGATGATCAGATAGATTTATTTATTACAATGATAATGAGGGCCATATATACCCACACAGGGGTGCACTTTGATTCATAGACATGTCTTTTGGATAAGACATGTCTTTTCATTAATTATTATTATTATTATTTATATATATTTATACATTATCTTATAAATATATTATTTATATATTATATTAATAATAATATTAATAGTTAATAATTATATTATCAATTATTAATTTGAGATAATGTCTACCGATGTGGCCCAAACATCAACAAAACTAAGAGCCTATACAACACAAATAACATAGGAACTAACATAAAAAATAATTGAGCAAAGCAATAGCGAGAACGAGGTCTGAACTTTCATTAAAAAATGCCTTTGCTCACAATTTTTGGTACTGGTCTATTGGCACAGGGGCAGACCCAGGGTTCACTCCAAGAGCACACCAACAAGCCCTAGCTACTGGCCCTTTCGGCAACACCTGCGAAGCAGATGTAGTCTCACCCGAAGCAGCTAAGAGGGGGGTTGCAGGACAAAGATGTATACAACCAGGGGAATATCAAGTGGAACTAATACAACAATAATACAACATTCATATATCTTATCAGCTAGATCTACTCTGTGCAACTATAAATATGATCTAACACCATAATGCAAATAAAAGTATAACAATGACAGAGATCCAGGCAACAATCACACATACAACACAAAATATACATGGTTCACCCTCTATCTATGGCTACGTCCATAGAACTGTTCTTATGATATATTAAGATAAAGCTTACAGTTCTAATCTGCACTCTTAGTCAGCAGACTATTGGTGTCTAAAGATGTCCTAAAAACAACCTTAGTTTAACATTAATTTATCAACCCAGAGATTCATCTTTTATCTCAAGAATATTAGCAAAGTCTATGCAGGTAGCCTAAAATCGTGTAGCTAAACCAAATCTGAGTTCATCAACAATCAAGTTCCTCAACCGTTCACCAAAGATTCTAAGAAATAATGGAATAGAGATCTGATTACTAAGATGTTGTAAAATGGAAAAGAACTAATTAATCTATTGAATTCACTTAACTAAAAAGCAGTAATTGAATCTAAGTAAGGACTTGCAAAATTAACTATCAATGACGAATTCTGATTACTGGAAAGGAAATAATGAATTACTCTATCTATAGAAAGAAACATCAATTGTAATCTAATCAGAAAGGACAGCTAATGTAACTTTAACCGATAGGAACAACTATTGTAACTTTAACCGAAAGGAACAACTATTGTAACTTTAACCGAAAGGAACAACAATCGTAAATCTAAGGAAAAGGAACAACGCGGATGAAAATGTGAGGAACTGTTAAGCAATAACTTCAGAAATGGAAATCATAACGGCAATCATTAATAACTAATGGAAATGTATGTCTTCTATACGCAAACAACCATAAAATCATTAACATACTTATGCATTTATCCTTGGCTATTGTAAAAGAGATCTGAATCACAAAATATA
The DNA here is from genome assembly GCA_010110895.2 of Picea sitchensis. Lineage (NCBI taxonomy): Eukaryota > Viridiplantae > Streptophyta > Pinopsida > Pinales > Pinaceae > Picea > Picea sitchensis. The sequence continues at coordinate 48,285 of SNQJ01S0024637.1, read as the reverse complement.
ATTCAAACTTCGAACTGATACAATTACAGAACGAGACAGTAGCTCCTTCAGACTGGGCCCTCGGTCTTCAAAAGTACTGCTATGAGAAACTCAAAGCACAGAAATGATAAAAACACTCAAAACTTTCATTGATTCCATGGCTGGTAAAACATTTACAAAAACTGCTTGCGCGGAGCAATTCTGAGTCTAAATACTTGAATGTGTTTTTTTTCCTTGTTTTTTCTAGATCTATTACCCTCTTATATATTACAATAGTTTGGGTAAATCAAGCTATCCTGAGGATCGAAATATCCTCAGGATTTCTTTACTATTATAAAGTTACAATATAGAAAATGCATTATCTTCAAAATTGTTTTACGCCTAAAAAGTCTTCAACCTCCAATAGCTTGCGCATAGCCAAGATCTCTTTAGTTATCTTTGACAGTTATTTATCCAATTCCACAACAAAATCAAACCATTCCAATCGTAATTTAGAATCTATTTAATAAAACTTCAATAACAATCCTAAGGGACATATTAATCATGTTCTTTCCTATTTATCCCTAACTATCTGAAGAATCAATCAAAATCATATCATGAACTGTGGGAAAAAGGAAGATATTTATACCTTTTTCGTAACCCAACATACCCCCCAGCTTACCTTCTTGCATGTCCTCATGCAAGCTAGAGTCTTTCATGTAAAGCAATTATACTGTAGGGAGGAAAAGTTGGTTCACCAGGTCTCCTGAAACCATGGTTTCTTTTGATTTCGTCAAAAGCGGAATCCTGTCTATTTTTATTAATTTGATAATCCCTCTGGTAAGTTTCTGGAAGAAACCAGAGGAGAGGGGGGTTATACCTGCATCCCATCCAAGCAGGTCCTTCCTCCTGGAGTAGTCTAGAATATCTTTCCACTCTGAAGGTTGTTGCAAAGAAATTCCTAAATCCAAAGAGCTCTTTATTTTTAACCTCATCGGAGGATGCATCCCATATTAGCTTGGACACAGTAAGAGCTTCTTCCTTGAATTCTCCAAAATATGTGATACCTGAGCGGATGACATGTAAATGGATAGGAGCCAATGAGTCCACAACCCCTGCCATTTTCATGAAGGTCTTGTGTCGCATGATGGTTGGGAAGGATTTTGGAGGCTCTCCTCTAATCCAAAGATCTAAACCAGTTTCCCTATTTATGAACATTTTGTGAGCCTTACCCCATCTGACCTGGTTCCTAGTAAAGGACAGGAATTCCTAGAACTATATGTCCCCTATGAAGAGGCCAGGGTTGTCTCCTCTAACTTCTTCCAAAATGAGATTATGGAAATATAATTCACACAAAAGGTATTGTACCTTCTCTTCCTGATCTCTGAAACATGAAATAAATTCTAGAACAGTGGAAAATGAAATGGGTTTACCTGCTCTGATGGCCTTCACTCTAAACAATAGATACCTTTCCAGTAAGAACAAAACATAATTAGTGGCAGGGGCTCTGCAATTAATGGCATCAGAGTAGACATCACATATGTGTTTGATTTGCTCCAAAGCTTTTTCCAATTGGGTTTGCACCTTTTTGTTCTTCTCTTGGGCTCTGGTAAGCGCAGCATAAGTCTCGCCCTTTGTTGTTGTCATATCCTTCAATTCTTTAACAACCCTTTGATATTCAGTCCTAGTTACCATTTCATGTTGGTGTTGGACCAATGCTTGTTGTGATTGTGTAAGTTCTGCTTTTAGTCTATCGATGATGACACTCTGTGCTTGAGATTGAGATGCTTGGTGTTCTTCCATAACACTCATCTCTTCCCTGGATTGAATCAATGCTTGTTGGGCTTGTCCCAATTCTTCTTTTAGCTTATGAATGATGGCACCCTGTGCCTGAGATTGGGATGCTTGATATTCATTCATTTCTTCTCTGGAGCGAATTAATGCTTGTTGGGTCTATGCAAGCTCTACTTCCAGTCTATTCATGATAGTGCTCTATTCCTGGGACTGCTCTGTTATCGTCAGTAATTCGCCTCTTTTTTGAATCAGGGTTTGTTGAGACTACAGTAGTTCTTCCTCTAGTCTCCTAATAGTATCATTCTACTCAAAAAGTTGAGTTGTTTCATCTAAAATCAGAGTGTCTGTCGGTATCCCTACAGAAGTTGTACTAGCTTCTTTCTTAGGAAGAGGATTTCTTCCTTGCATTCTGCCCTTTTTGTTTTTATTTCTTATGTGGATCGTGTATGCTAGTTCTAACTGTTTCCTCAATTCCTTGATAATCTCCTTGAGTTTTCCCACTTTCTGCTTTAACACCACATCCCTCTTAGCCTTTTTCTTCAACAATTTGTTTTCTTTCTTTAATTTTCTATTTTGTTTCTGGGTTTTGGTTGATTTCTGTTTATGAGGGATCTCGAGGTCTTCTTCATTTCGTTCAGTAGATGGTTGTCCCTCTGTTCCTTCCAAGTGCTCTGGTTGTCCAAGAGGGTCCCCTGTTTCAAAAAGAAATTCCTCATGTGTTGTGTCGTCTGGAAAAGACATTTCAATGTTAGGAAAGTCTTCAGTTAGTTTTGAAGAGGAGGTTGGTTCTGGTTCTTTTTCCATATTATTTTTATCTCTGTCAGTTAAGGTTCCTAAATTCCCCAAAAACTGAGCTATTTCTATCTCATAGCTCTTCAAAATGTGTCTTGTCAGGTGCTCTGCTGCAAGTTGGGTGTCTCCCTGATTATCCTTTTGTGTTGTCTGCTCTGCTTGCTCAATTGCTTGAACATTTTCTTGTAAAGGTTGTTCTATGAAATTCTGAAGTTCTTCAGGGTGCTCTGTTGCATCCTGAATTGCTTCAGTTGTTTCCTGAGTTTGTTTGCTTCTCCTCCTTGTCCTAGGGGGGGATCTAAGAGAAACCATTGTTCTCTTATTTATTTTTGTTAATGCTTGTGTATGTGAGGTCTGGGCCTCAGTGATTTGAGTAGGTTTTGCTTCAACTTCGGTTTGAGGTGGTGGAATTTCTCTTTGGGTGGTGGTCGCCTGCTCTAGTTATGGAGGTCTATTGCACTCAATTAGATTCTCCCAAGTCAACTAATTTTGACTCAATGCTTTATCCACTATTAGTTTTACTAATCTGTGGTGGCTAATGACAGTAACAGGATCCTTGGACTTTTGTGTTCTTAATGCAACTTCATGTAGTATGGTATGCAGGAAGAAAGGTAAATTAAGTACTAACCATTGCTTCAAGGCTGCCAGCAATTTGAGATGGCGACGTCGAATTACATCGTATCGTCCATTGCAGTTGATGTACCGTTGAACTATCCCTGCCAATTCCTTCCATGGTTCACTGAGGGTACTGGGATTAAGTCCCTTTCCTTTTTTATCCAATTCTTCCCCAGGTTCTGTGAAAGATTCCATGGCTTACCTCAGCTTCGTGTATTTCCTTGTCCATTGAATGCATGTGTTAGGGAGGCCTGTGACTTCTGCTACTATTTCTGGGGTAACTGAGATTTGTATGCCTTGCACCGTAGAGATTTCTCCTTGCAAGTTTTGAAAGAATTCGAGTGTGACGTTTGTGTCATAACCTTGCAAGAAACTAAAGTACTTGGTCCACCCTAGGCGATGTAGGATTTCTCTTTCCTGTTCTGTAACCTAGAGTAATGTCGGCTCTCTTCGCACACTTCTACCACCCATATTTCTGTGAGAAAGAAAGAATGACTATCGTTCCTGTTTACAAATTTGGTTAGACCATCTTTGGAGAAGCAGATGCCAAAAATGGAAAATATCAATAACAACGAATGTATAAAGACGTGGGTTTTGTATTTATTGCAATCATTACATCTAGTCGGGAAGTGTGTCAAGCATCCCCCTCATTAATTTAGAGGTCGTCCTTAACCGTCAGTGTAGGTGGAAGCAATGAGTGCAACTATTTTTGGGTGAGAGGTAATGATTGCATTGTCGCCACCAGTAGGGGATAACCATATATAATTTTCAAAAAGACACATGCCACCAAAAATCATTTAAATGATATTCGTTTGATGTGTGGAATTTGTAAAGTTATTACACCTATGTTCAAAAAAAAAATGATTTATGGAGAAATCAATCAAAAATAAATTAAATCTATTTTTTTTTTTAATAGTCCACATAACATAATATTGTTACTTTTCCAGTTGATTGAGTATAACTGATATGATAGCCTCATTATTTGAGTAAAGGAGATCTAGAGACATGCAAAAACTTGGTATTTTGAGATAATCTTCCATACCATAGGCAGAGCCGCTGCTACCAGCAGGCGTCCATATCCTTGGCAGGGTTTCCTTTTAACCCTTAGATGAGCCTTTATCCTTAATACACATGCGAATCATCTTTTTCCAAAAAGACCATTATCCTGGTTTGGTAGCCAGATGATGATAATGCCACTCACTAGATTGTAACTTAAGTGAACAAGCCAATTCATGATGAGATCTCTTGTCCTTTGACAAAAGAAAATGTCAAAGGCCATTGCCCTAGTGTGGTAGCCATAGTGGGAATGTCACTTACGTTAGTATCCTATGATCGTGGTAGGTTGGCTCGTGATGAGACCCCCCGTTCTTTATGAAAAATTTTTGTATTGTGTATCTTTATTTATTTGTATCTTTTCTTAATAAATATTTAAATTGTCTTTTCCCAAGAAGACCATTATCCTAGTTTGGTGGCCAGATGATGATAACGCCACTCACTAGATTGTAACTTAAGTGAACAAGCCAGCTCGTGATGAGACCTCTTGTCCTTTGACAAAAGAAAATGTCAAAGGCCATTACCCTGGTGTGGTAGCCATAGTGGGAATGTCACTTACATTAGTATCGTATGATCATGGTAGGTTGGCTCGTAATGAGACCCCCTGTTCTTTATGGGAAATTTTTATTATATATATATATATATATATATTATTATTATTATTATTATTTTGATAAAAGAGGCTCATCTACTCCTTAAGAGTAAGGGATGGTATAAGGAAGTGTAAAGATGCCAAGTAAAAGTGTGTTGAAGACCCCTTATAATATAGAGGTAGAATATCATTCAGGTATATTTGTATATATAAGGGAAAGAAACAACTTATGGTGGTGATTGATTATGAATGAGGTTTAAGATATTTCGGAGAGATTATTCCACGAAAAAAAAAATTTGATAAGGTGTGAGGAACCATCCACAAAATAATGACAGATCGTTGCAATGACGATTAGAGACAGTGCTAGTGAAAATCATTTGGTGAAAGCCGCACTTATGGAGGAATGGCTAGCGTTTGAATGGTAAAGAAGGGAATGACAATCACGCAAAAAGGAACAACAGTTGTTCTGTTCAAAAGGAACAGCAGGGGCGCAAAAAGGGAACATCAGTTGTTCTGTTCAAAAAGGAACAACAGGTGCGCGAGAAGGGAACAATAGTTGTTCCGTTCAAAAAGGAACAGCAGGCGCGCGAGAAAGGAACAACAGTTGTTCCGTTCAAAAGGAAACAACATGCGCGCAAGAAGGGGAACAACAGTTGTTTCGTTCAAAAAGGAATAGCAGGTGTGCGAAAAGAAACAACAGTTGTTCTGTTCAAAAAGGAACAACAGTTGTGCAAGAAAGGAACAACAGTTGAGCGAAAAGGAACAACAGTTGTTTCGTTCAAAAAGGAAACAACAGGCATGCGAGAAAGGGAACAATAGTTGTTCCGTTTAAAAAAGGAACAGCATCATCATGAACATGTAAAAGACAGAGTCCGTATGATAAAACAAAACAGGAGTATGGAACAGAAGAAGGTGCTAATTGTAGTTATCTGTCCTAATTCTTGTTTCCTAGATGATTTTTTATAAAACAAAGAAAAACTAACCACTCAGTTGGAAAACTATGTATAGTATGTACAATATAAACAAAATACATCGTTTATGGAGTTGGGGTGGCTGGGTTACCTTCCCAGCCAGCCAAAATATGCACCGTAGGGTCTTTACTTACTTCTTGATAGAAAGAATCTTTTGAAGGTGGCTGGTGGTAAAGTCGCAGCTGGTGTCCATTGACCAGAAAGGGTGATCTAGACCCATCGATGGTGATCAAAGTAACCGTGCCATTATCATGGACTTCATTAATTTCATACGGCCCTAGCCATTGTGTCTGTAATTTCCCAGGAAAGTCCTGAAATCTGGAATCATAGAGGAGCACCCAGTCGCCTTTCTTGAATGATTTCTTCTTGATATGCTTGTCGTGCCAGGTTTCTCTCTGTCGTTGGATAACAACTTTGCGCTCCACAACAGACAAGCGTTCTTCATCCCATTTGTTGAGTTGTTGAAGGCGTCGTTTAGGGCCTTGATCTCGAATTCTATTGGGAAGATGGGTTATTTACCATAGACTAGATGGTAAGGAGAGTAGCCAGTGGTGTTATGCCAGGTTGTACGATAAGCCCATAAGGAATTTGGGAGCTTAGTAGCCCAATTATGTCTTCGTCAGAATTGCCTCTAGGACCTTATTGGTGCTTTCTACTTGCCCGTTTTCTTGTGGGTGGTATGGTGAAGTAACTCTATGCTTGATGTGATAGTTGTCCAAGGTGGCGGTGATTCTATGGCCTGTAAATTGTGACCCTCCATCAGTAATTATTTCTCTGGGTAGTCCATACCGTACAAAAAATTTGAAAAGGAATTTGATGACTACTTCTTTTGTTGCATTTGGTACAGCTTCCTCCTCTACCCATTTGGTCATGTAGTCTGTTGCAACAAGAATATATGCCTTTTGATTTGAATTTGGATTAAAGGCACCGACGAATTCCAGTGCCCATCTTTCAAATGGTTCTATGACTAGTTGTGTTTTCAAGGGCATTTCATCAGCCTGAACTGGTTTCCCCATCCGTTGGCAACTGTCGCATGTCTGAACATATTTCTTGTCATCTCTAAATATTGAGGGCCAGTAATAGCCCATATGTAAGATTTTGTGTCTAGTCCTGCGATTTGCAAAATACCCCCCACAGGGTTCGTCATGTCCTGCTTTCAGTATGTCATAGATTTTGTCCTCTCGTACGCATCATCGGATCTGGAGATCAGCTCCTATGTGGAAAAGATATCCACTGATCCAAGTGAATTGTACGCTATGTTGGATGATCAGTCGTCTTTACTTTGATTATAAATGTGTCGGTAATCTTCCCGCTTCTAGATAGTTTTCTACATCAGCGTACCAAGGTGGTTTTTTGTTGATAGCAAACAGATGCTCATCCGGGAATTGATCCTCAGTTGTTAATGAGTCGTCTATTTTTGGGATGCGGGATAGGAATTCTGTGACAATATTTTCTCTCCCAGGTTGATCTTTGATGGTGATATCAAATTCCTGCAATAATAACAACCATCGAGTGACCCGTCCATTAGTAATTGGTTTATTAGCTAAATATCTAATGGCAAAATGATCAGTATACAGGATAACTAGATAGCCTGTTATATAATGATGAAATTTATTGATGGCATGTATAACAACTAAGAACTCTTTCTCTGTTACTGTATAATTAAGTTCGGCTGGAGTTAGATTCTTGCTAATGAAATAAATGGTGTAGGGTTTCTTTTCTTCTTCCTATCCTAGAACAACACCTATGGCAATGTCTGAGGGTCGGTGGAAATTTGAAATGGTATTTTCCAATTAGGTCCTCTCAACACTAGCATTGTTGAGATCAGTTTCTTGAGTCCTGCAAAAACGACATTGCATTTGTCAGACCATTGAAATTCTACATTACCTGTCAAAGCATGTAAAGGCGCAGCGATTTTTGAAAAATTTGGCATAAATCTACGATAGTATCTTGAAGCACCAAGGAAACTACGTACCTCAGTTTGTGTGTGTGGAGTAGGTAGATTAATAATTACCTCAATTTTTGCTAGGTTTACTCTAATTCCATCTACAGAAATGTAATTCCCTAATACCATACCTTCTGTCATCATCATGTGACATTTTTCATGGCTTAAACATAACCTGGTAGCGATGCACCGTTCCAATACCTTCTCCAGATTATTTAAGGCTTGATCGAAGTCGTCGTCGTACGGGGTGAAATCATCCATGTAGACTTCAAGCCCTTCGCTAATCAGATCACTGAATATGCTCAGAATGGCCCTTTGGAATGTAGCTGGAGCGTTACAAAGTCCGAAGGGCAATACTTTGTAGGCAAAGGTACCCTAGGGACATGTGAATGTCGTTTTATCCTGATCTTCTGGGGTAATATGGATCTAATTGTAGCCACTGAAACCATCTAGGAAAGAGAAGAATTTCTTCCCTACCAAGGTATCCAGGACTTGATTGATGAAAGGTAATGGAAAATGATCTTTTTGAGTAGCTTTGTTTAGTTCCCTGTAATCAACGCAGATTTTCCACTTCCCATTTTTCTTTGGGACGATGACTAATGGGGAAACCCATCGACTATCTGAGATAAGGTATATAAAATCTGCATCCAACAAATTTTGTAGCTCTTCTTTAACAATATCTATGAGGTGGGGGTTTAGTCTTCTTTGCGGTTGTTGGATAGGTCGGACGTCTTTCTCAATATAAATGTGGTGTGTGCAAAGTTGTGGATAAATACCTTTCATATCAGAGTACTCCCAGGCAAAAGCGTGCTAGTATTTAGAGAGAGTTTGGATTAGCTTTTGTTGTTGTTGCTCTTCTAGGTTGGCATTAATGTTCAGAGACTTCCCTGGTGTGATCTCAACGGATTTGTTGTTGTGAACTGCGGTAGTCGGAATTTGTTGTTCCATTAAATCTTCCAGCGGGTCTCCCTGTGCTTCACAGTCTAGAATAGCTTGGAGCATCTGGCATGTTGGGTTACTTATAGCGGTTGGGTTGTTAATAAACCCACTGATTACATCATCCTCAGTTGATTCTTGTGCTTGAGGTCTTATTCCATCGTGAGTGGGGCACGCAGATCCTTCTCGGGATATCGTGGTGGTGGAAATTGTGGGTGTACGATCGTTGGACTAGGTTTGGCTGGAGGATATAAGATGAGATTCCTTGTACCCTCCTCTAGCAATTGTCATTGTACCCAATTGGTAGCCTATGTACGCATCAGCTATCACAAGCCATGGTCTACCCAATATCAATGGATTCCCTTCAAGTCCACTTCTTGGGTTGATGATGAGAAAATCTACGGGATATTCCCAAGAATCAACTGAAATGGCTATATCATGTAGTGTGCTGAGTGGTTTGACCACTGATCGATCGGCCAATTGCAACATAATCAGGGTTGGGTCAAAAGAGTGAAGACCCAGGGCATTTCAGGTTTCCATAGTTAGAATATTGATGGCCGCCCCCAAATCAACTAGGGTATTTGGAAAGGAACAACCCTGAATCTGAACTGTTACTATGGGGTTCCCCGGATCTGCATATTTAATTGGTGTTTCTCTACCCAAAATTAGATCAGATAAGGCTCCCACTACATGAACTGTTGATGATGAATTTTTTATTTTTCTGATGGGCTTCCTCCCACATAGCTCCTTGATTGTCTTTGCATAGATCGGTATGTCTTGCAAGGCTTGCAAGAGTGGAATTTTGATGTATAAATTCCTAAGTTCCCCTACAATGTCGAAGTCAGGATATACGGTGGGTTTCGCTATCATCAGTCTTTCGGGGAACGGAGGGGAGGGAATTGCATCCTTATTAGAGTCTTGTGATTCGACTGTGTTCCTCCCTTGCCTGATTTATTTTGTTATTACCATAGTCGAGGGTGTTATTGCTGGTTGTTTTTCATTCCCCTGTTCTTGGGGAACATCATTTTGTTCGGGAGAGATGATGTGCCCCGATCTTAACCGAAGTTCATTGCACCCTACTGGATTGATTTCCCCTTCTCCACTTTCCATAATCTAGATGAACTAAGCTGGTCTGTTATTGGGATTTAGGTGGGGTTGGGCAGGTAATTGAGGGTGCAATTATGATTGGGGCAATGGGAGTGGAGTTTGTAATGGAGGTTGGGTTTGAGAGGTCATCCCCATAGGTTGGTTATTCAACCCCATGGGGTGCTGTCAGTTCTGGTTCCAATTTAGGTTTTGGGCAGTCGAGTTAGGCCATTGTGGAGGGTAGGTATTATTCAAATTTTTCCAGGATGAGGTGGGGTATTGTGAATTTGGCCAATTGGAACTTGTAGTTGGTTGATTTTTCTAGTTGGGGTTTGTGGCAAGCTGGTTTGGCCAGGTATGAATTGTAGGTGGGTACTGTTGGGGCTACCAGTTCTGATTAGTAAATGGTTGACCCTGTCATGTGCTGCCAAAATTATGCTATTGATTATACTATCCAGGATTCTGCTGTTGACTGTACTGTCCAGAAAAGAAAGAGGAAGGGTCCTGAAATGTATTTTGAGGCCGGGACTACCACTGATGGCGTTGAGCCATCAGATATAATGGTTTTGTTTCCTCTTCTTCTTCTTTGAATACATATTTCAATCCAGGGAGTGATGGGCATTCATCTGTTTGGTGATCCTTGGCGCAAATAGCACAAACACTAACTATATCCAAGGGGCATTCCCTTGGACCATGTTTCTTTTTGCACCTGTGGCAAAATATAGCTAAGGTCTACTCTGCCTCTACCTTTTTTTGTTTGGCCTGCAATACATCCAATTGTGTAGTCAGAGTGCTCAAAATATCTGTTTTAAAGTTTTCTAGGAGACTACTGACTTCATCTCGCATAACACCCCCACTGGAGATATTGTTATTTCTTATGAGGGACGTCCACATTCCTGACCTGGTCCATGTACTTCCTCGTGAGCACCTGATACACAATAGAACAATATCTTCATAAGATTCCTGATAAATGTCACCTTTCCCCATTAAATTCAATGTTTCTACCCATTCATCTCTCATTCCTTTGATCAGAGTTGCTTTGATTACTTCACCTGGTAATGTACCATAGGGTGATATTTGCAAATTATACTGAAATCTTTCAACATATTCTTCTAATGATTCATTTTCTTTCACAGTCATTTGAAAGATTTCATCTTTTAGGTCTCTAGTTCTACAATAATCTTGATATTTTAACAAGAAGGTTTGTTTCATCTGGTCCCATGAATTGATGGTTCCACCTCCCAATCCCATGAACCAGCATAGGGTTGCTCCCTTCAAGGTAGATGGGAATAGTTTTAATTTTTGGGGTTCAGAGGTGTAATCATACCCTCTACATAGGACATCAAATTCAAATAGGAATGCATCTGGGTCTTTTGAAATCAGTCCATGGAAGGTTGGCAGGTTTTGTAAGGGGATTTCTTTCATGGGGGCATTGGCAATTGGATCAACTATTGGATACTCCAACATGGAGGTATGGGGTTGTTGTTGATTTGGTTGTGCCATTTGATCGAAAATGTGCCAAAAAATTTTAGGAGGTTCTTGATCCGGGTATTCTATTTGAAATTGTTGATTATTTGGTCTTCCAAGGAATTTGACTGCACTCCCTTTATCTGGGATTTCAGATATGCCTTCTTCTTTTGCAGGAGACTCACGGTCAGGTGGTGATGGTGGGTATTCCTCGGCAACCCCACTAGTTTCTCCTATTCCCTCCTCTAGATTATTAGAGCTTCCCTCTTCTAAGGGGTTGAGCGGTGGGAGATATGTATTCTGAAAGCTCTTCTCAGTCCCTTTAGTTTTTCTATGAATCTCAGCGTGGGTCGTAGTTGGTGAAACTATTGCCTGAGGGATTTGGGTGGGTCCTTTCCTAGGTCCGATTGAAGCTTGACATTCACCCTTTTTGATGATTTCATCTATGAAAGTGCTTCTTCCAGGGATCATCGAACCCTGGGTTTTGGTAATTTTTGGTGGGGGTTTTGGTTTTTCAAGATCCTTCTTTCTAGTCATACACACTTCACACAACAACAAAAGAAAGCACCTACAAAGCCTCTTAAGTGTCAACTGGAGGTAAGCATTGGCATAAGCATTTTACTTATTACCTGCATAGGTTCTTACCTTTCGTCTTCAATACCTGGTACTCCAGAGACACAACCTATGCTACCTTTGACATTCTCCCCACCAACGGCGCCAAAATGTTGGTGTCTAAAGATTTCCTAAAAACAACCTTAGTTTAACATTAATTTATCAACCCGAAGATTCATCTTTTATCTCAAGAATATCAGCAAAGTCTATGCAGGTAGACTAAAATCGTGTAGCTAAACCAAATCTGAGTTCATCAACAATCAAGTTCCTCAACTGTTCACCAAAGATTATAAGAACTAATGGAATAGAGATTTGATTACTAAGATGCTGTAAAATGGAAAAGAACTAATTAATCTATTGAATTCACTTAACTAAAAAGCAGTAATTGAATCTAAGTAAGGACTTGCAAAATTAACTATCAATGACGAATTCTGGTTACTGGAAAGGAAATAACGAATTACTCTATCTATAGAAAGAAACAACAATTGTAATCTAATTAGAAAGGATAGCTAATGTAACTTTAACCGATAGGAACAACTATTGTAACTTTAACTGAAAGGAACAACTATTGTAACTTTAACCGAAAGGAACAACAATCGTAAATCTAAGGAAAAGGAACAGCACAAATGAAAATGTGAGGAACTGTTAAGCAATAACTTCAGAAATGGAAATCATAATGGAAATCATTAATAACTAATGGAAATGTCTATCTTCTATACGCAAACAATCATAAAATCATTAACACACTTATGCATTTATCCTTGGCTATTGTAAAAGAGATCTGAATCACAAAATAGAAATCAAACTTCAAACTGATACAATTACAAAACGAGATAGTATCTCCTTCAGACTAGGCCCTCGGTCTTCATAAGTACTGCTACGAGAAACTCAGAGCACAGAAATGATAAAAACACTCAAAACTTTCATTGATTCCATGGCTGGTAAAACATTTACAAAAACTGCTTGCGCAGAGCAATTCTGAGTCTAAATACTTGAATGCGTTTTTTTCCTTGTTTTTTTTGGATCTATTACCCTCTTATATATTACAATAGTTTGGGTAAATCAAGCTATCTTGAGGATCGAAAGATCCTCAGGATTTCTTTACTATTATAAAGTTACAATATAGAAAATGCATTATCTTCAAAACTGCTTTACGCCTAAAAAGTCTTCAACCTCCAATAGCTTGCACATAGTCAAGATCTCTTTAGTTATCTTTGACAGTTATTTATCCAATTCTACAACAAAATCAAACCATTCCAATCATAATATAGAATCTGTTTAATAAAACTTCAATAACAATCCTAAGGGACATATTAATCATGTTCTTTCCTATTTATCCCTAACTATCTGAAGAATCAATCAAAATCATAACATGAACTGTGGGAAAAAGGAAGATATTTATACTATTTTCGTAACCCAACACAGACCTTCTCTCTTCTTCTCTCTATCTCCCACCTTCCTACGCACCCAGCTATAGGACTTGAGCTTCACACCCAGCTGAAGATCTTACAATACCAGAAGGCTCTCACTCTCAGCACTCCTCTCTCTCACAGTACAGTAATCTCTCAACAAACAACAATCAATATCAATACCCAATACTAGTACTGACCTGACCTAGGTCCTCTCGACCTCTATTTATACATTATAGTCCCTCATTGACAGCCTTAGGTTGAAACCTAGGTGTCAAAACCCTAATTACCCAAAACCCTAGGTGTCTAAAACCCTAGGTCAACTTGAACCGCCTTTTCAGGGCTTCGCTAGCCTGTCTTTCCTCCCTTCTCGCACGGTGCTCCAAATCATCCAATGGTGGATTTCTCTTCTTGCTGAGTTGTCCTCGATCCATCTTCCTTGTTGATATTTCATACTCGATCTCCTCATCCAATGGCTTGGCTTTCTTTTACGTACTTCACTCCGACTTTTCTTCTCTTTTGCTTACTTCAACCCAGTGACAGTCACTGTGTCTCCCGCGCAGTTTGTGTTTGACAATTTCTTCCTCAATATTCTCTTCCTTACATAACCAAGGGCCAACAGGCCCCCAACACTCACCTATGACTCATCTCGAGGCACTTCAAATCTGATCCTTTGGTTTCACTTCGACTTTGGACTGCGCAATGCAGCCTTTTCTTTTTGCTTTATGCCTCCTTCCCATCCTTGTGCAGACTGTCTTTTCTGTGTCTGGTACCCAGTTTCAACTGCACCTAGTACCTATACCCTTTTCTCCTTTCTTTTACTGAGAGCTGTGAAGCAGCTGGTTGTCATAATACAACTTCAGTCGACTCCCATTCACTAATCCATCTTTCCATTCTCCCTTTAATGTCTTCAGCTGCGCAACTCCTCCTTTTGTAACATAGGTGATCTCATATGGTCCAAGCCAATGCATTCTATAAGATTTACTGTCATACACCAGTACTAAATCACCTTGCTTAAATGCTTTCTGCTTGATGTGTCTGTCATGATAGGCCTTCTCTCTTTCCTTATGTACCTGTTGATGGAATCCTTCAATAAATCTGTCTTCTTCTAGTTCAACCAGTTGGGAAAGCCTCTCATGAACAACGCCAATATCATCCATGTCTATAAATGTAGCAATTCTTAATCTTGGTACCAATTACTCCATCGGGACAACAACTTTGAGACCATAAACCAACTTGAAAGGGGTATGCAACGGAACCATTTGTTGCCACAGAGGCAGACCCAGGGTTCACTCCAAGAGCGCACCAACAAGCCCTAGCTACTGGCCCTTTCGGAAACACCTACAAAGCAGATGTAGTCTCACTCAAAGAAGCTAAGAGGGGGGTTGCAGAACATAAATGTCTACAACTAGGGGAATATAAAGTGGAACTAATAAAACAATAATGCAACATTCATATATCTCTTATCAGCTAGATCTACTCTACGTAGGTATAAATTTGATCTAACACCATAATGCAAATAACAGTATAACAATGATAGAGATCCAGGCATCAATCACACATACGACAAAAAATATACGTGGTTCACCCTCTCTCTAGGGCTACGTCCACAGAACTGTGCTTATGATATATTAAGATAAATCTTACAGTTTTGATCTGCACTCTTAGTCAATAGACCTTCTCTCTTCTTCTCTCTATCTCCCACCTTCCTGTGCACCCAGCTATAGGACTTCATCTTCGCACCCAGCTGAAGATCTTACAATACTAGAAGTCTCTCACTCTCAGCACTCCTCTCTCTCACAATACAGTAATATCTCAACCAAAAACAATCAATATCAATACCCAATACTAGTACTGACCCGACCTAGGTCCTCTCGACCTCTATTTATACATTATAGTCCCTCACCAACAGCCTTAGGTTGAAACCTAGGTGTCAAATCCCTAATTACCCAAAACCCTAGGTCGACTTGAACCACCTTTTCAGGGCTTCTCTAGCCTATCTTTCCTCCCTTCTCGCGCGGTGCTCCAAAGCATCCAATGGTAGCTTTCTCTTCTTGTTGCATTGTCCTTGATCCATCTTCCTTGTTGATCTGTCCTCCTTGATCTCCTCATCCAACAACTTTCTTTTCCGTACTTCCTTCTGGATTTTCTACTCTTTTACTTACTTTAACCCAGTGACAGTCACTATTTCTCCTGCGTAGTTCGTGTTTGACCTTTTCTTCCTCGATCTCCGCTTCCTTCCATAACCAAGGGCCAACATGGTCAAAGTGGATTTTTCACTCTTGAAATAGAATATATGTATGTTTTATGGGATTACGATTCCAAATCCATTGACAAAATCAAAATTCAAGTTCCAGAAGTGCCAAAACAATCACCAAGGATTTCCCATCAAGCAAGCCTCGTTAACCATTACCTTAATCAAACATGAATATCCTAAAATGCTTGAATTGATTTGTAAGGTCTCTCACTAGAAGCTCCTCCTTGTTCTCTCTGCACTACAAAAAACAACACCTCAATTAGATATTGTATGAGAAAGTTATGGACTTTTGAACTCGAGCTCTTGTTGTTTCTTGTTGGTAAAAAAGACACTTAGAAATTTTTCAATTTGTCTTCCAACATGGAGGAGAGTTCATGATTAAATTACTAACATGGAGGAGAGTTTGTGTTAAAATTTCAAACATGGAGGAGAGTTCATGCTCATCTTGTCGATACAGATGATAGTTCATGCTTAACTTGTCGATACATAGGAGAGTTCATGCTAAAATTGTTGACATGGAGGAAAGTATATTCTCATTATGTCGATATATAGGAGATTATGTGATTAACTTGTCAATACCGATGGTATTTATTGCTAAACTTTTCGACATGGAGGATATTTCATACTCATTGTGACGATACAGAGGAGAGTTTGTGCTTAGCATGTTGATATAGAGGAGAGTTTGTGATTAACTTTCCGACATGAAGGAGAGTTCGCGCTAAACTTTCTGACATGGAGGAGAGTTTATGATCAACTTGATGACATGGAGGAGAGTTCATGTTCATTGTGTTGATACAAAGGAGACTATGTGCTTAACTTGTCGATACAGAGGAGAGTTTGTGCTTAAATTGAAGACATGGAGGAGAGTTCGTGCTTAACTTGCTGACATGGAGGAGAGTTTGTGCTCAGCATGCCAATAAAGAGGAGAGTTTGGGCTTAACTTGCCAACATGGAGCTGATTTCATAATTAACTTTCCAACATGGAGGAGAGTTCGTGCTTAACTTGTCGACACAAGAGAAAGACCTTGCAAAACTTTCTTTTGTATTATGGTCATAACTTTTGAATACTATACCCATTTCATGTGTTTCTTATATTGTTGGAAAGGTATTTCCAAGAGATACAACTTCACAATTATAGCATTTCATAGATTCCTCACCAATTGTTCACATTTTTAGTATTAATATCTGGAACATCGGCAAACAACCCTGGAGAAGGAAGTACTTCAACCAAGAGTACTAGAGGAACCGAGAACTGAACTCAGGGAAGCATATATGAACTCTCAATTAGATAATGTTTTAATTTTATAGGTTCAAATGCATGGTTTTTCAAGTTTATTTCAATATTATTCTATGGTCACTCATCTATTGCATGTCAAATGGTGCCAGGAACCAATGATAAAGGAAGATCATAATTAGCAATCTGAATAAGCAACATGTGAGGGGAGAAAACCATGAAGGCACAAAATCTACACATCAAATAAATCTACTAGTATGCATCAGTACCCTCACAAATATGATCTACCTCCAAGTAGCATGGAGAAGAAAAAACAACAACAATTGTTGCAGCAATAGAGGAGTAGCGAAAAGGAATCATACTCAAATAGTCAAAGAAGAATTCTAAATCCCATGATGGTCAAATATCAAACTTAGAGGGATAATATTTTCCCAATGTCCAGACTGGTCATCACAGTGGATGAAGTGCACTATAGACAAAATCTATGATGGCCCACCAGCACTAAAGACAAATTCGAAATCTAACTACATATAATACATCAAATTATAAAAATTTATTTTGTCCTTTTTCTCTCATCATTACAAAGAGGATAACGACAAAAGTTTGTAAATCAAAGATCATGGGGGGAAGGAGAAAGGCCAAGAGTCAAGTTGAATATCAATAAATATGGGGATTATATCCGAGAAAAAGGATTTTGTCTCTTTGAGCTTTCATATACTATTACTAAAACTTTTAATGAGGAGAAGCCGATTTGGCCAAGCTATTTTATGGAGAACTGTGATTCTTGTGTTGGACGTATTGTGGACTATTACTTTGTGTTTTGTTAAGCACTTGGGTTGTGTAAGGATGTACTTCATATTGTAGGCTATTCTTATGTATGGTGGATGCATTCTTATTTCTATTCTTTAGTGGATATTTTTCTAAATTCACGGGCATAGAACTGTAAATGATTGTTTAAATGCTAGACTATTATGTGTTTGCAATTATTTATTCATATTGCTGTCTCTGATTTGTGTGAACTATTTCCCAGGCCATTTACAGGACCATGGTTGGTTCTATGTTTACTTTATGGTTACCTTTTCGATCTGGATATATGCATCTTATATTAGCTACATTTAATTCCTTAGCTTATAAATCATCATCGGTGGATTGGGCCATAACCGGTAAACCCAAACCAGAAATGGCTACTGAGCAGGAATTCAAATGGGTTCCCTATTCCAAATGGTGAGAGATCTAATTGGGACTTCTTATTAGGGGTAACCCCTGCTGTTGACAAAGGGAATTTTTCTCGCGTCAATAGAATTGGTGCTATAAGGAGGGTCAGATGACAAGCCTTCCCATGTGGAGTTGTTTCATTAAAAAAATTTAACCAACCCATGTCTCCTCTCTATATCTTTGTATGGGACAACCCTTTGAGTCTTCTGAGACCTTCAAGGGGAATCTCAGTCGACACAATTAATCTCTTGTCAAACTCAAAATTTGATGGTGAAGGGCATGTCTATGCATTCATGCATCTCAATCAGCTTAACATCACGTGACAAAATCTTAAGATTGTTCAGGAAAATGAAATTTGTTGATTATTTATCCTCACATTTGAAGGACGGATTAAAGCCTAGTTTAGGAAATTACAGAATAAATTGATACATAGCTGGAAATAGTTCATGCAAGTCTTTATCGTTGCTCATGTAGATTATGTTTATGATGAACTGTTTAATGAAATTGAATAAATCTGTAGGCTTGGAAACAAATCTATGCATGATTTATTTTAAAGAGTCATGGAGATTTATTGTATATTTTATAAAAGTGACAAACCCTCAAACCAATAAATATTTGATTGGTTTTCATATCTAGTCTCTATTCTTGAAGGATACAATCTGAACAATCTAACTATCTATAATCTACAAGATTCATATCTGCATGATAAACATTCAACCACCTCTTATCCCATATGAACACCTTCAAACCTACAGAATGTTCAATCATATCCTCAGACATATGATACTTTGCAATCTGATTTCGAAGAACCATCTGAGGAAACTATTTCAATAGACGATGTCGAATCTTTATTGAATGATGAATCAATTCACCAAGCTATTGTAGATTTGAATGATAATTTAACATTGGGGAAAGTAACAACTATATCATTCATGTAAAATCATGATAAGGTGGTGAATGATGGGGTGTATATGATCTCTAATTAGCTTATTGTCACAACTATGGGGAAATATTTACTAGAACTCTTAAACCCCTTAGACCCAGAGTGTGAACCATCTACTGTATCCCCTTTAGAGAATAATGAGTATATTTTGGTCTGTAACAAATATCTCATTGACGAAATTTCGTCATCTTCATAATTCACAAATCACTTTTATCTTTATACAAATTTGTTCGATAATGATCTCTCACATGAGCATTCACCAGCCTATCATTTTGGTAGAATATTCACACTTTTATTACAATGAATCACTGAATGATAAACAAGAGAAACAATATTTCCCATCTTTGATTGATCAAAGACTCATTCTTAATGACATTCCATCTAGGATGCACAATGTTGAATGTCCTTCACAATTTGAATTTTTGGAACATGTTGAATCACAATTTGATCATGATAACCATGTTTTCGATGACTATTTTTATGTTCCAGAATTGAATGTGAGCACTAATGTATCATCCAATGATCTTGTACAGTCTAAAATTTCTGATCTCAATGCAAAAATGTTAATGACAAAAAATATAAGGTATGTAGAACACAAAAGGATTTATGATACCCACGAATAAATCATATCAAATGTACATCCCATCACCATGAAGACACAAGAAACATTGAGATAATCCAAGAAACATTGTCACCTAAATCTTCTCCAGAATCACATGTTAATCTTTAGGGGCAAATGCATCACTTGTCCTTGGATTCTATATTGTTACTCCATCACTCCTCACATTATTTTTATGATGTTATAGGAGAAGTCTCGGAGTCATCTTTCGCTCAACATTTCCCTCAAACAATCAAATATCATTTCTCCTCTCAACATGTGGGTTATGTAAAATGTGGACCCAACGAGACTTGCATAGATAATGAGGAAATTTGGTTTTAGTTGATGGTTATGTCAAGTTATTATTATCTTTCTCGACCCCTGGAATGAATGATACCACCCATACTGAGACTCTCCCACATGGTACATTGCATGAAAATTTCATTTATGGGTCTCATCATGTATGTCACTCATTTTCAAATTCTTTCTAGAAGTTCTATGGTGATCATTGTAAATTTTATGATGGAATTGAAGCTTGGTTTGAGGGATCCTACATTTCTACATTTCCCATGAGTAATAATGATGTAAAATTTCACATGCTGGGTAGAGATTTGTTGTATTCAATTCTTCCAATCTTTGATCTCTCAGTACTCCAATTTCTGCTATTGACTTTTGATGAACATGTGGTTGCAGGTTTGGAGTTTCTTGAATGACTACATTGGCACTATACTTTCACTTAGCCATTTTTCAACCAGTGTAGGATAGAGTAGGAATAGGAGTAGCATAGTTATTTTTCTTCCTTTCTTGTTTCATAGTTTAGATGTTTTCTTCCATTTCTAATTGTGTAGAATAGATTTTGTCTTGTCTTGGTTTCTTGAATAAAATCCACCAGCTATTATTAGTTTAGTTTTCAGTTCAAGATGGATTACTTTAGTCTTAGTTTCTTTTGCAGGAAATATTTCTTCTTTTCGTTTGATGCCTTTCATTTTGTTGTTTGATTGAAATCTTGGCTTAACATTGGATTCATTCATCTTCATGAGGAAACCATGTGCAAAATTCTTTGAAAAATTCAATTGGAAGATTCATCTAATCTAGTAGAATTCAATCTAACATTGACAACATGACATATTATGATCATGAGCTACTGAAAAAAGACACTGTTGTAGAATACTTTGTAGTTTGGGGAAGGTGGAAACCTGGTTGGAATAATCCTTGTTGAAATATTTCCACTAAACAGACTGGAGTTCCTTCGATGATTGCATTGGATCAATTTTGTTGAGGCCTTCAGAAGGAATCATATGTCTGTTCATGGCCTTGTTGTCCATAATCCGCAAGGGATTTTCAATCCCTATTGATCATATTTTGATTGCTATGCTTCTCACGAAAATTTTCTGGACCAACTGGTCGATGTTGCAGTATCATGGGTCCGTTCTCTTGGTTATCAAAATAAAGTTTGGTGAGAAAAAATTGAGTTACAAACCTTCTCAACATGTATGTCTTTCTATAGTCTTAAAATCATCATGATGAGTTTATTTCAAGAATATATAAGGTATATCATCGATTTTTTCTGAAGAGATTCGAAATCCTATAGCAGATTGTGATTATATTACCTTAGTTCTTTCATGATGTTGTCTATTAAGTATAATCACCTAGTGTTTGTTTCTCTATGAAGAGGTTGTGCTTGAGAGTTTAGGTACACTTATCCCTTTCCCAGTATTAAAATATTTTTCATTTACAAGAAAAGAAATAGTGTATTTTATCTCTAGCATGTACCTTTAGGAACAAAACATCAAGTTTCAGTTTCCTTCTGACTATCTTGAGTGTCTTGAAAATAACGAGGAATACAAAGCACATACACATAAACACTTTAATGTTGTCTGTTGCACCACAAGCTCCTAGGTTTGAATTTTAAAGACAAATACTCTACATATAATCTTGGGTAACAAGATAGATATATGTTTTTTGGTCCTCTAAGCTCAAGTGGATGAGATTCATCTTGATTCATCATGCATTGTCCATTATAAGGGTGAACTTTTCTCAAAACATTGTCATTATAAAGAATCAATCTTCAGAAAACCAAATCTCAGAACACCTACATAGTATTTTTCAGATCATATGGCTTCCTTTAATGACTTTGGTATCTTGACTTACAATTTTATCATGCTTGTTGAAGTTTGAAGGTAGTTTTGAAGCTCTCTGGACTCATGTTTAACCCTATTGATCTGAATACCCATTTTATTGCTCTACCCTTCAAATAATCTGATGATGTATTTTGATTTGGTTGATTGAATGGTTTTCCTTTGGTTCTCTCTTGGTACAATCTTATTCTGTTTTGCTCATATTTGGTTTCTTTTATCTTGGTGTCACTGGGTATTTCACATCATGATGTTTTTGTTTCTTTTAGAATTGGAATTTCCAACTCTTGAGTGAAAAAATACATCTATAACAAGCCATGAAACTCTCAATGGAGCTCTTCAAGGAATTGGTCTGGAATTGTTGGGAAGGCTCATCAAAAGTAATCTTTCAAAAATCATCCAAGCACATAAAACATAGAACATACAATAATTTTCACATTCAATTACATAAGTATTGTCGATTTGTCTACAAATCCCATGCTCGGGGAAGTTCCAAGAAGAGAAGTGTTACATGTAACCTTACTCTTTCATTTATACTTACATGTATGATGTGGAAACCTACCTCAATTTTATATATTTAACCTATATGAACCACACCATACATGATCTACAATCGGGTTTCAAGGACATGACAATGGAAGGAGTGCTAACAACAGTTGTTTGATGAGAATTCACAACTAGGACATAACTGATGGTCATTACAACTAGAGCCATTTTGTTGACTAGAAGGGAACTTCCAATCAATAGATGAATATTCAAGCTAAGTTGACTCCACCTTTCTATTGGGATCTCGACAACAGGAAACTGGTAATAATTAGGATTTAACTTCATGCATCTCAACAGGTATGGTTCCTTATTTTTCAAAGAGTTATCTTTTTGGTTTAGTGCAAGATACCAGATATCATAAATAAGAATAACATAAATAAAATGCTAGAAATGGAAAAATAACAGTAATATAACCATCATAATCTCCACAATAACACAGAAATAATATGAGAACAACAACTGAAATAGCACTTTGATTTAGAAAGCAATGTTCACAAGCCTCTTCGAGGGGGCAACCTCCAGTCGAGCAGCGCTCTGTTAAAATAATATTCAAGCTAGGGTTTTCATACCCTCGACCCTTATTTATACTAAATATGCCTATTAAGAGAAGCATCTAGAGGAAGATCCTTCTAGAAGCGGAAGCTTCTATTAGGTCTTCTTACATCCGCCTTATTCTATTTTATTGAAAGGCCT
>SNQJ01S0024636.1:51257-119714 GCA_010110895.2 Picea sitchensis | reverse complement strand
TCCATGCTGACATGCAAACCTATGATCTCTTCTTCATGGTTGTAATATCCCCGAGCATCTTCCATAACTCTAGTCCTCATATAAGAACCAAATTTTCTTTCTTGTGCCTCTAATTTTGCAAGAAATGCGCATGTAGTAATTATTGTTAGAACATCACGAGTAACATAAAACATTTCATCAATTAGAATGATGGTTATTCTTTATCCTAATTTATGAAGGACACACTGTACCAAATCAAAATATGATTTCTTAGATGCATTCCTCTTTGAAACAACTTTCCAATGACTGTACTCATGCCTCAATTTGAGTTCTGAGCGGGAAGTTATGACATTTACAAGTTGCAATTTTACACTTATTTATTGCTACAATTTTTTTTTTTTTCATTTCTGAGAAATTTCAATGCCCAATTCAAATTTTAGGTTGACAGATGTCTTCCAAACCTCAATATATTTCCAACAATTATTTTTTTGCTAAAATCTGAGCTCCTAGCTCCAAGTTATGGTCCGAAGAAGTTTAGGTTGTGTTACCCAATTTACCCCTATATGCTACATAAGAATTCTCTTTATTCTTGCACATTTTTACATACCTAAATCCTAAATATGCCTCCATGACTGTTTTCTATGGTTTATAATATTTCCATAGACTACTCCTATGCCCCAAACAGACTTATGAGCAAGGAGTTATGCCCTGTGAAAGGAAATTGGTGACAAAATTTTACCCTTACTGTTTTAGCTGTAACTTTCTCATACGATCTTTGTTTTGTGTTTGGAATAACTCATTGGATAACTCTCTTCGAGTTCTTTTATTTGACCTGCTGAGACATAATGTATCTTGGTACACTATCTTCTTGTGGGTTTTGATTGGCTAAAAACATCATTTAGGGTCTCAAAATCGCCCTGCAAGTTAATGAACTTCAAAAATATGAAAAAATTCAGAAAATTTCATATAAAATTGATTGTTTTACTGTTATAAAAAACCTTTAAATATGAACCGTTGACCTTAAATCGGGTGAAATCTGAGCCTTTAATCTGAGCTCCATCGACGATCGACGATTGACACTTTCCTTTGGGCACACACAACATTTTTCCCAAATTGTCGACCATTGGCCCGTTCCCTTGATAATCGATGTGCAACACAACACTAAATCGACCAAATCGACCATCGACAAAGGGAAATCCTCACTAATTCGGTCGACCCATGACCATCAGCCCATTGGTCGTCAATCATTTCTCTTGGAAACCACTTGCAACACATTACTAAACGGGCTGACCCGAGCATTGGTCCACTGGCCATCGACGATTCTCGTTGACTTTCGAAAACACTTCCTAAATTTGGCCAAGCTAACCATCGACCATTAGTCATGATCCATGTTGGATGATGTGGCATGACACAAGTACGTTGATGTAGCATGACATGTGGATGCTTACATGGCATGACACATCATCACCCTCTTTCTTTCATTGGCCATCAACCGTTTCTCTTGGATGACTTGAACACCTCGCCAAATTGACCGACGCCTGACCATTGACCCATCGACCATTTCTCTTTCTCGATCAAACAACTTCGTCGAATTGCCCGACACCTGACCATCGACCCATCGACGATTTCCTTTGGCGACCAAAAACGCTTCGTCGAATATGGACGAAACCCAACCATAGGTCCATCCAACATCAATGATTTCCTTTGGCCAAACCAAACTCTTCACCAATTACGCCAACCCGACCATCGGTCATCGACGATTTATCTTGACAAATTTCCAACACTTAGAAATTTCTACCAAATCCTTGATGAATTTGGACCGTTGATCTCCCATTGAGAAATGATCCCGGTCATCGATCTACCAGCTTCGTCCAATAACCAAATAGACAAAACTATAAATTTTTGATCTACTTCAACTTCCCAACCATCGAAAACGAATCTCAGTCGTTGATCTACTCAACCTTTCAAACGATTGAAACTTTATGAATTTTTAAAATTATCAAAATGAACCTAGGTYGTTGATCTAGAGATCAAATATGACATCGTTCGTCGATTCACTTAACTCTGTAAAACACTACAACGACCATTAAAACGTGAAATTCGACAATTCTAAGTCGAATTTAGCTCTACAACTTTGCATATCATCTCCATTGAACCTATTAAATAGTTCTGAGTCCTTTAAACTTGAATCCTTCACATGAATTTGGGGGTTTATCTCTAATTCTTCACCATTTTTCCCAAATTCTCACATACTGAAATCTATAATAGTGAATTTCACTAATTCGCTCTAGCTCTTGGCCCATACAAGGGCAGTGTTTGAACCAGAGGCTCTAATACCATAATATAATATCCCCTAGCCCAATTGTGGTCCATTACGTGTAGAAATACTCATAAATTAAAACTTTCAGCTAACTAATTAATTTCTTGTAGCTTCTAGTTACGAATTACAACTAGATTTCATTGTTGATTGTTACCATTATTTGCATGCACCTACAACATGCTAAAATAGACATGAAATGAAGCTAATCAACTCAAATACAACAACATTTAAATCGATATGATACACAGAGTTCATGCATAGCAATCTCATAATATAAACATAGACAAGATAAAACTCTTATCTTTTATAAACAATTGTGCAACCAACTTCGTGGAATAGACGTTCCACCCAACTATAGACTTGTTGTTCCAAATCTCAACAACAAGTCACCCAAGAGCTAGGGATAGAAATTTACAAAAGAGGGTGGTCTCTCACTTTCCACTCACAACTCGGAAATCCCACAACCCACTGATATTCTCCTACAAATATCTCGATTTTTCACCAAATATCTTCCTCTCAACCTTACCAACCCAAGGAATGTACCCCTTCATTGATCTTAGTCCCTCGGGCATCCCATTTGTTTATCAAGGTCTCTCTGGCATAAGTAACCAAGAATATTTTTGTTGGGAACTCAAGGGAACTCACTACTAGGAAAACTACCAGAAAACTACAACAACACTAGTTGTTATAATGCAACTCACACAAGAGTTCACTCTTTAGGATTAACAACTTGTATCTTCAATCTTCAACTCCAAAATGCTCCAAAAATGCTCTAGCGTGCTCTAGAATTTTCCCTCCATGGTTTCTCTAGCTCCAAGCTCTCTTTTTTATTCTCTTCTTGTTTCTCATGCCAAAAACATTCCCTCCCTAAAACTATTATAGCTTCCCATACAAATGTCTCTCATTTGATTTGCTTGCTTGACTCACACACTTCCCTAAGTTGATTGTACTCAACCCCCCATGTGCCCAATAACTATGGGATGTGAGAAAATTTAGGTCATACTAGATAAGATAAGAACAAGAAATATATAAAAAGTCACATTGTTTGATAAGAACAGAAAAAGAAAGAGATAATGATGAAGACAATATGAAAACTTTGATGGGATGGTGAAGGGGCATCAATGTGACATACTAGATAAGATAAGAACAAGAAAAAGATAATAAGTCACATTGTTTGATAAGAAAAGAACAAGAAAGAGATAACGATGAAGACAATATGAAAACTTGGATGAGATGGTGAAGGGGCATCAAAGGATAAGAATCAATTAAAATGTGTGAAATGTAATTATGAATTATTTTAATTAATTATGTTATAACATATGTTAACATATTACAACAACACCCACTATCTATGACCTAGGCATCTATGTTACCAAGGTACCTAGCCATTGAGTTGGTTATGATGGCTTGCAACAAAACATTCCTTTGAAAGTATTACCTTTCCCGCGAGAGGAGGATCTTAGTCAGTGGTAGGGGTCCACTGATAAACCTTTCATTATGCTAGGTGTCATAGATTTTGTATGTTGATATGTGAAATATATATTGGAATCTCTAGTCGTACTCTTCAACAATTTCTTCCATAATTTACTTCATTTCCTTTAGCTCAATGCAACTTCGTCATTCTATCTTTTGCTTTTGAAATTCAACTAGAAACTAATTTATTCACAATACCATAAGTGTTGGACCAACATAAGTGACAAAATTATATTATCAATAATGATGGATATTTCTAGAGGATGGGGCCATTATCATAAGTACAACGGCCAATGATTTCATTTAGAGGACCTATGTGGTGGTTTTAGACCCTTGCATGGTTTGGGAGTCCTAAAAGCATATTGTATGCCTTAAGAGTGTACCATAGTATCCTCACTCAAACTGTTGGTGGGTATAGTGATAGGATGCGGATAAAAAACAACATTGCATTCAAATTATCTAGTTCAGTAGTACATTAATCATATGATTATAATGCCAATAAGGAAAACTCAATTAGCTAATCATATTGTACCTTTTACATTGGACAATGATATTGATAGGGATACTACATACTTGTGCACTAGAGATGTAAGTAGAAGAATCCACCACACCCACACACAAATATGAGCATATGCATTTATTCCTTGCAATGATTCTGAGTGATGTACATAATTTATTGGAAGGGTGGCCCTTGTGAGACCCAATATAGTTGAGTAGTGACAYAGGACTACATGAAGGAGAAGGAGGAGGTCAAAGATCTAGAGTTGTAAAATCAAAGTACAACAYGAATTCCATGAAATATCTTATAATATACATATAATTTAGATTTCCTTAAGACTCAACTCCTCTTTTAATATACATATAATTTAGATTGTCTTAAGAGTCTTATAAACCATATAACCCATAACCCATTTAYACCCTAATACCTATACCCAATAAACTCTAACTTCTAACCCTTATAATTAATAATATAATCCATAATGCATATAACACCTAAAATACCTATCACATATAACTATTAACATGTAACCTTTAACCCATAAGACTTAAATTACATAACCCCTAACCCTTGTAACACTTAACCATTGCAAACCCTAATCCATATAACCCCTAACTACTAGCATATAACCCTTAATATCATATCTCATAACTCATAAACCCTAACACTAATAACYTCTTACACCTAACCCYTAATTCGAATAGTCCCTAACATTTATAAATCTTACCCATATAATTCTTAAACCTTATAAGCATTAACTCATATTATCATTAATGCTTAGAACATATATAATCATTAACCCCTAACCTATATAAACTATATAACCCTTACCCATTATTACCCTAACCACAAAACCATATAACTCATCTCTTCCCTGGTGTTTAATATAATCTCTCAATTAAATAACTCTTATAACCCCTATCTCATAATTCTCACCCATTGTGTCCCCATAATAGAACCCCTACACCTTGTAAATGTTAGAACCCATAAACCTAATAAAACCTAATCTTGAATCACAAACACACACAACCCATAATCTCCAATCACAATAACCCTTAACTCCCAACTTCTAATCCCTATAACTTCCAATGCAAAAATGAATAAGTATATCCCCTCCAACTTATAACCTTTATCAGTATCATCCCTAACCCATAACACCTACCGATAATAACTATCATCACCACTAACCTCTAAACCCTTAACACATAGAACTAGTAATACATACTTAAATTATCTAACCTCTAACCCTTATAACACCTAACCATTGCAAAACTTAATCCATATAACCCCTAACTACTAGCTGCATATAACCCTTAATATCATATCTCCTAACTCGTAAAACCTAACACTAATAACCTCTTACACCTAACCCATAATGCCAATAGACCATAAATCTTTTAACTCTTACCTATAAAATTCTTGATCCTTATAAACATTAACTCATATTATTATTAATTCTTATAACATATAGAACATACATTTAACCTCCACTACCTATAACTTTGTACCACTAACCCATATTAACCCATAATATAACCTTAAAGATCTATAAACCTAAACCCTCATGACCACGAATCCATAACATCAAACACCTATAACTTCTCACTTTAATCCTTAATTAATAACACCTATATACATGTGTAGTTTTCACCCATTTGAATATGACTTTTAACCTCTATAATCTCTTATTCCACAACACTACAACCCATAACCACTATAGTCCCTTACAACTAACCCCTAATCTCTAATCAATTTAACTTTTATCACCCCAACCATAATGACCCTTAATGTAAGAAAAGGAAAATTATGACTCCTAATGATTATAAGTCTTATCCCTTATCATCACTTAAACACTATAGCCCTCATAACCTTCAACACCCAAACCCTTTAACACTTATCACCCCTAAATTTATATGTCATAGCACCAATAAATATTAACTTTTATATTCCTTAAACCTTATAACACATAATCCCTTTAATTCATTTAACCCCTAACACTCTTCCATATAACCCCTAATCCATTCAATTTTAACCCTTAATATTTGTAACCCCTACATGTTAACCTCTATAATCTCTAACACATACAAGCCATATAATCTATGTAACCTCTAACACCTATAATCACTAAATTGTATAACCCCTATAACCCTTACACCTTATAATTTCACTCCCTTAATTCATAATACTTGTAATACTTAACCCTTTAAATGTTATATCTCATGTAAACTATATATCTCATAACACCTAAAAATGTTATATCTCATGTAAACCATATATCTTATAACACCTAAAAATATTTTTTCTTGATACGTAACTTATATAATCTTTAATATTACCCATAACCATAATATTACTTATAAAAGATAATATAACCCCTTACCAATAGATGCCCTAAACATTATAGCCAATTACTCGTATAATCACATCCTCTTTAATATAGAACCACCTAACCTTAACCCCTGAGCTCCCAACCCCTAACATCTATCACCTATAATCTCAAAATATAATAAATTACCCTTATAACCATAACCTATTTAATATAGAGCCCCCTAACTATCATACCCTAACCCTTAACCCCTAAGGCCCCCAACCCCAAACATTTACCACCTTATACAATTCTAATAACCCATATCATTCATATTATCTTAAAGCTTATTTTAACACCTAACTCCAAACCCTAACACCTAACACCTATAATCATTTTCCCATACTCCCTAATGTATATTTATGAGAAACCCTAAAATCCCTCTCAACCTTAAACCTTAACCCCAAAGTACGATAACCCCTAATACTTATAATTCCTAAGCCTAAAACATTTTAACTCTTAACCCATGTATCCCCTAACCTATTATTTTTTATCCTTAGAAACCCCATAATTGCTAACTCAAATCACTCGTAATGTATCACCCAAAAACTATATAACCCTAAATAACTAACACCCCTAAACTATTTAACAAAAAACGTGAAAATTATATCACATGCAATCTATATAACTCTTATAATACACGAGCACTATCATCTCTAAACCATAACCCATAACTTATGTGAACCCTATAAACCTTATTATTTATAACCCATATATCCCTTAACTTATAATTAGTATATTACATAACCTCTATAACCCTCATGTATAACATCTCATCCAATAATCCTTAACACATATAATCATTATCTCCTTTAAATTTGATCACTTTAACTCTTAATCCCTAATGACATAAGTGACAAAAGAATGTTATCAATAATGATGAATATTTCTAGAGGATGGGACACACCCTGGGTAGGCGTGCATAAGTTTTATAAATTTGACATGAATAACTTGAAGATATCCTAGGGAAGGAACTCAATGTAGGGTTAGGTGTAACCCCTTGCCCTATGGTAAGACTCATTAGACAAATGTCCTTTTGTCTTACACATGGTGCACCACAATTTTTCCTAACTTGATTAAGGTAGATAGTTGGTTATAAAGTTGTGTTATCGCTATAATTGCATTGAAAGTAGCATTATATGTGACCTATTTGCACCTATGTTACCAAGGTACATAGCCATTGACTTGATTATGATGGCTTGCACCAAAACATTCCCTTGAAAGTATTATCTTTCTTGTAAGAGGAGGATTATAGTCAGGGGTAGGGGTGCCCCTTTCATTAGTAGTTGTTTCTGGAAACTTCCTTTGACGAAGATTCTATAGGAACGAAAAACATGTTGATTGAAATGGCCTCATCGCAATACAATATTGATAACAATGATGACAAATACGATGATGGATAAATTCATCTCCTTCACAATTGGGTTCTAATTTTTTCGTTTGATTGTCAAATTCTTTGTGTGAGTCGTATTTGAGTCTCAAAACACTCCCATATTGTCAACACATGCATCTACTATAACCATGTCAAATTCCATTGCATACAAGCACAAACTGAAAAAATTTCAACGTTGGCCCCATTCACAAGTCACTTTGCGCAGGGTCAAATTAAAGAATAATTTCCATTAAGTGGTAATTAATGGACAACCTTGAAAACTATTAGAAGAACCAAAGTTAAAATTGGAGATGATTGTGTAAACCTAAATGAGTTTATCTTGGTTTCAAGAACTATATATTCTCTAATGAACAAGTCCAACCACGTGAAGGTGGAAGCTCATATGGCCCCTCCTCCCCCCCTCACATCACTCTCAATTGCCCAATACCCAATTTATCTATTATAAAATATTTGAAAGAAACGTAGTAAGAATCAAGCATAGAAACTAAGAAAACAAAAATTTAAGGTAAATGAAAGAGAACAAATCAATTGAAAACATATAAATACAATATACCTCTCGCATTTCAACATTTTGATGTCATTAATATTCTTCTTCATCCAACTCAACATATGTATCAACCGCTTCAGAATTGATGTTGTAAGGATTGGCCATATCAACATCATCTTCAATGTTGTCATTTCCAATCATATAATTGTCTATATCATCATTAGGAACATTATCTCCTACATTTGGTTCGACTTCTTTAAGTTCTTCATCTAAAACATCGTTGATATCATCTTTATCCAAAACTTTTTCTAAAACATCTCCTTGAACTTCTACGACGTCTTCTTCTGACACATGGACTAATTGCTCCTCTACGTCATCTTCTTCTTCAATATCATCTTCTTCCACTACATTATACGTTATCAAGCTTCCTCTTGGATCATATCTAAAAACATATGAACAACCCTCTCTACCTGGAACCTATGAGTAAAATACATGTTTTCATTGGCTTAGAAGAACATAGGGCTTTGATCCTGGCTCAACATTCCTTGTATTAACCATGGTAAATCCATTAGTATGTTGATTAGCAGTTCTATCAGGATCACATTCATTCATTTGTAGCATGTACCATTTGACATCAAACATAACTAATTTGAAGGATTTAAAGTCACACTCAAGTATATCATCCAAAAACCCATAGTATCGATTTTCAGAGACTTTTGGATGTCTGTCACTTCTAGAGGAAACATTAGTAACCTGAAATATTACAGGTATCCCACTATTAGAAGTTTTCATCTTTTCATCCAATTTTTTGATGCAAAATTTGCAGCCATTGCAACACATAGCCTTGTGGTGTTTCAACTGAAATATGCTAGACACGTAAACACTGCATTGTCAATTGATAAACATATTTATACTTGGAAATTATGCAAATTTATAAGAAAAAAACACGCCATATACATCAATATAATATTAAAAAAAACTAAATAGTATGGGTGAATATACTTGTTTGTTTATCTTTTAAACCATATGCTAAATCAATTTCCCTCTATGTAAGTTTGGTACCCCTTTTATGTTCAACTTCTTTGACCAATGTAGCCACACCATACCATGATAACCTACCATTATTAGATTTTATACATCGTTCAATCCATATCCAATCAAAATTGTTTGCAATGTATAACTGTATTGCATCCTACTCTCCACCAGTTGTATTAAAATAAAACAATTTGCATATAATCACTTACCATGGCATACCTTCATAATAATGGATTATGTAGGAAGACTAAAAATTAAATAAGTATGATATACATAAAAACAAAAAAAACAAATGTATTATAAATCCCCACCATCTACTTACATGTCACTTTCCTCTTATGTTAACTAGGGAAGAAAAGCAACCGAGCCTCAACTTGTTTATTGCAGGGGCCTCATCAAGTTTCTCAGATAAAAGGATGGGCATAAAACATGCACCCATGGGGAAAGCTCAAGACGGAAGCAAATCTATAAGGATCCCATGAGCACTCAAGAAAGTCAAGAAGTCTTAGATTATGCCAGTAAGGAAGTAGTTGATAGATGGTCATCACTTTCATCAACTAAATTTAAACTTCTCCTATGAAGATTGAAATTGTGGGAAAATGGGAAAAATATGCTTTTCTAGGTCTAGAGGATGCCTACCATAAGCTCAAAAATCTTGGAGATGTTTGGTTAGACATGACAGATTTTATGTAGATCTTAGCCCAGGATATTTGACTTGGAGCAGTTACCAACTCATTCTACAGTTATGCAGAGAACAAGGAGAAATCATTATATGTGGAGACCCTTCTACCCTTGTTCAACAAAAATGGTCAAGATGGACAAAAAAATTTCTTGATAAGTTCTGTCCATGAAAAGATTGGGTGCAATGATGGGAAAAAATTATTTTGCACCTGCAAGCAGATATGATAGTTTCCCATAAAAAAAATATCTAGTTTAAATTCAAACTAAAGCACGTCGGAGAGAAATATGCTCCTTTAGATCCTCCTGTCTACATCAGTTAGAATTTTATCGTGATGGAAGGATTGTCAGCCATACCAAAAGACAAGTCCCACTCAACTAGAAAATTGAATCTACTTTCGTCGGCGAATTCTGTTGTGATCCTTTTCCAATCATGTTTGATTTTGACGTAGAATAATGCTTTTCTTCAGATGTTTTTCCAGAGGTTGAGATTGAGCCTGATTCTCTGTATGCTAGTGATAATAGTTTTTATGAGATTTAACCAAAAACCAGTGGTTTTATGAGATTTATTCAACCAATATTGCCACAATATAACCATGCATTTGGTGGTCACATCCCACACACAGAATTCACAAACTTTTCAGCTAATGTTATTCACTCTACAAATACACCTGCTATGTTAGTAGCCAACAAAGATTAGTATAACAATACTGAGAAGGAAAAGAGACAGGTAAACTCATTTCCAACAACACTGAAAATTTTAGTACTGAGTGCTTTTACAACCTCCAGCCAACTATAGCTTCTCTCGGTTAAACTAGTGTTACATGTTTTATTTATTTTCTCTCAGTGATCAAATCTCTTAACAATTTTGTCTCAAAAGCTGTTCTACAGGAACCATAGACTACAACAACGTTTGATTTATCCTCGGTGACTCAATAATCATATTTTGATTCAGATTCTGGAAAGTTGGACTTCACATGCACAGATCTAATACACAATTTTAGCAGCAATCATTATTGACTTTGCACAGAGGGTGTTTAAAATTTTATGATGAACTGTCATAGACTACCTCCCCTGATAGTGTACTCATTTAAAATTGCTCAAATAGAAGGCCAATACATTAAAGAAGGATTTGTAGGTGTTTATTCCCATAAAATCATATTTCTGTTATATTTAATTGCAGGTTTCAGGCTGAATTTGAGTGACAACAAATATGTGAAACATGTTGCTAGTTTTGATTAGCGCTAGTTTCTCAGCGTTGTGAAACATATGTGAAACAAGTTTCTCACATTTCTCAGCGTTTTCGTCAATATTACCAATACATTTATGTGATATCCCTTTGTTTTTGGAGTGCTTTCCATAAAGCCAAGACCTCAGCTTGGTTGTTGGTTGCAATATGAGATTTCTCAGGATGAGATTTCTCTTTGGCTTGTAGATAACTCCTTTTGAGCCAGAGGGTCCAAAATTATGTTTGGAGGCTCCATGATGAGATTATCTTGGCTTCTATTCCCATAGCCCCCAAGAGTCCAACCATATATTTCTCCTTCGGGGTTGGATTTGTTTTCCATTTATCCCTTGAGAAATTTGCTATCAATGCACTTATTCTTGTATTGATCAAGTCTTACAGCTTGATTTTTGAAGATCTTTTCGTTTCTCGCCAACTAGGGATCCAAGTGATGGTCCCAGGAATGATCTCCCATACAACTTATATGAGTAGTTTCCCTTTCAGAGCATACAGACAGGAAGGGAGGCATTCATTAAAGAACTGGGAACAAGAGGAAGGGCAAAAAATCCCATTATTTGGAATAGAAAAATCCCAGATTCTGGTTGGTTGGCCATTATTTGGAATCCAAGAGAGATGATCTTTGATCAAAGAAAAGGAGCGGAGGATAACTTTAAGAATTTCAGATCCAATGGGGGGGGCACTTTGAAGAGAAGGAGCTTCCTATTATAGCCTGCAAAATACTTTTGCCACTTATTAGGTACTTGGTGATTTTTGCATCCAAATCTCTGCTCATAAATTCTGGGTCTTTAATACCAAGGCTTCCTTTTGAAGTGGGAACTTCTACCATCCCCAAGAAACTAGGGATAATTTCCCTCCTTTCTAGATGATGTTTCTAATGAGATTTCCCATCTCTTTGAAAACGTGGAAGGGGCAATCAAAACTGGCCTTAAGTACAAACATGATCCTTTGCGCTTGAGGATTCAGCCAGACCATACTGCAAATTTTATTTTTTTTTTAATTTCTGTATAATGGGGGCCCAAGCAGAGCTTTTTAGATGCCTTGAGGATGAGGGCATTCCTAGGTAAGGTATATGAATCATATGAGAATCTAAGATTACTTCTTCATCCACATTAACCCCAAAGGCCTTTTCTTTCTTGTTGTTCATCTCGCCTTTCATTAGGTTCAAATACATGATGATAATTTTTTTAATCTTTTGGCTATAATTAATGAAGCTTTCTTTAGAAAGATCTAAAATTGTGAGAGGATGAATCCTTGAGCTCTTGCTTCTTTCAGTGATTTACCCTCACCCATAATTATATAGAGATAGGGGGATATGTGGCATCCTTGTATGATTCCCTAGATGCTTTGAAAATACTTGTTGGCTCCCCATTGACCAAAGGATAAATTCAAGAAGAGTGGATGTATTCCTTTATCTAGTTAGTGATGATGCCTTTTGAAAACCCAAAAACCTTAAACACTTGATCAAAAACTCATGGTTAACCATATCAAAGGCGATTCCCATATCTAATTTTTATAATCATATCTCTCCTTTTAATGGATTTCAACTTGAATGTAATGTTTTTTGGACAAAATTATATTTTCAAAAATACATATTTATTGGACAAAATTTCCCTTGCTCCTTCAAGATATTTTTAGAGAGAAGAGGTTTCATTATGCTTGTTATTATCTTAGAATAGATTTTCTAAGAAACATTGCAATCTGAGATTGGCCTATACTTGGAGGAGCTAGAGGGATTTGAATCCTTAGAATGATACTTTAGAATGGCGAGTTAATTCCCATGCCCATCCCCACCACTAGATCTAGATTCCTCCACCATGGCAACCAAGTCCCTTTTAATACTTTCAATTTTTTTTTATAAAATTTGGTAGAGAAGTCATCTAGGCATGGAGCTTTGTCTGAGTTCATATCGAATATTATGTCATTGACTTTCTTTTCCTTGATCAAGGAGAACAAGCATTCATTGTCTTAAAGCTTTATGACTTCTAGAATGAGTGAATGCCACTCATTTTGATTTGCAATTATGTCAATGCCCGACTCTTTGAGTGGCTTGTTGAAATAATCACAGACAAGCCTTGGAAATTGTATCAATATAGGAAGTTTTATCTGCTAATGGCATAGTTTTCTCACTTGCTTTAATTCATATCTATTTGATGGCCATTCTCCAACATGGAATACCTATTTTGAGTATTAGTTTATTATTGTGGATTTTTTTGTTGTCGTTGTTGTTTTTTCCTTTTGTTTGAGTCCATCTCTTTGAACTCTCCTTGGGACAAAATTGGATCTACTAGAGGCCAAACCTTCAATTCGCTTTGGATCTAGTAGACTTTGAAATTTCTTCTTGGAGAAATCCCTCGAGAAGTGACCATACTCATGGTAGTGGTTACATAAATCATAATCAACTCGTAGTCTAATTTTGAAGATTAATTGTTTTTCCTTATTTAATTTCGATGGATTTAGGAAGGAATTTTTCAAGATCTACTTCGACACAAATATTTGCACATGCATAAATTCTTTGTTTTACATTCAACTTGTCTATATATTTTCCTAAGTGGTTCCAATCCTCTTTAGCGTCTCTTCACCCCACAAGAAGAGCAAGAGGATTAACAAACACACCCAATCTATAATTGTGGAGGGAATTTGTTGTTTTGGATCAAAGATCAATCACCAATGGTTGAGATACATACCATTCACACCTATGAACTAGGGACCCCCTAAAAATTATCATGTTCTTCCTTGTGCTTGAAGAGGAAGAAGTAAAAACCCTTCTCGCAATTAAAATGACTTTCCAAACGTCGGATCAATGAAGACTAATGAGGCTTGATCCAAGATTCAAGAGCCTTTGGGCTAGGACATTATCAATTAAATTCCTTGAAGGAAGCACTATTCACAAAATGTAAGGTTCTACTAACAAAGGCACACAAATTTACAAGTTGAAGGGTTACATCCATTCTTTTAATAAACATGGATGATGAACCATTTGGGTTGGGGTGAACTTTTTTTAAGGCTACATCCAACACAACTTTAAAGGAAGTTGTTGCTTGGGTGAAAGGATGGAGGAGGGGAGGGGAGCTACCTCCCATGGTAGCTATCATGGGAGGGGAGGTAGGAAACTAGGGAATTAGTTGGCAATCTTTAGGAAATGGCTTTGGTCACATAGATGAGTTCATTTATCCCAATGACATTACCACAAAAGGAGCATGAAAGATGAGGCAACAACCATATCTATAGTGGTAGACAATAAGATGAAACTCTAGGATCATTTTAGATGCTTGAGCTAGAACTCTTGTTTCACTTATTAACCAATCATATTATCTCATGTGTACATTAGGATCTTTGTGTCATGGTTAGCTCATGTTACATGTTTCTTCCAAGGTGTCTTTTAAGGAATTAGAATATGAGATTTGAATAAGCATGACCACCCATTCATTATGCCATGAATAGTGATTCACTTAACAAGGTTAAGGATCCAACTCGAACACAATTTTTCTACTAGTCGAATCAAGTACAATATGGTGTCCACCCTATAGAGACCAACACAAAGAAACATGATCATGACTTATTTACAAATTGAAAGAGTTAATCACCATGCATAGGAATCATTGTACTATGAGAAGAGATAGAATAAGAAGATTCTACATGTACATTAAGATATTTATATTGTACAATAATCTCCAAATGTTAGAGATGAGACACAATTGCAATGAATGTCAACCACTTACAAAAGTTTCTTAAATAAATAAAGTGACAAATTCAATTCATATTAATTCCCCCTAATAAACTTTGAGTATTTACAAATGCATTAATATGTCAAATGTGGAGGTATACAACATAGACAAGATCCAAGAGAATGGTGAAAGGATGTTCAACTTTTTTTATTATGGCAAAACAAAGTGTTAGAATAAACACATGAAAATTTGAAAATAGTTATAGATTTTATGTTGTTATAGAATATATTTATACATTGAAAGATAAGTGAACTACCAAATAATCATGTAGGACAATTAAAACAAATTTAATAGATTTGCTTCCAACATTATCCTCATAGAATTTTAACATTGATTTTAATATTTGTTGTTTGATACCAAGTTGTGTGAGAAGACAAATATGATAAAAATAAATTTTCTACTTCAATTTTGAATCAAACGAGTATTGATTAAAAACAACACAAATTGTGGTTCACACCTAAATCTGTCAAAACGAGCATCTGATTTGAGGAAATCGTCAAAATTTGACGGGATTCCAACCCGGCGATGGACTCACCCTCAAATTCCGGCGACATCTGATAAGAATTAACGTCAAGGTTGATTCGACAGAATAAATCGACCCACCAACCCGCGAGGAGGTCATCTCAGACCAGTCTGTTTGTGAGTGCAAATTCTAGTGTGATTGCGGTATAACTCCCCTTCCCATCAGTTGTACTATGAACCAACATCTCCTCCTTCATCACATGCACAAATTTTTTAATCTCCACAAATCTGTATATCCCTAATCCCAATCTCTAATGCTAAGCTATTCAGAATGGAGACTACTTGTACATCCACTACATCATTTGTCATGCACACTAAGATACATTTAAAGTGAATTCATTGTGTTATAGAAATGTATAAATTTTCCCATGCCCTACTCCTATGTGGGTTATCCTTGGAAACACCATAAAAGAAACCATAAGGTTTTGACTTGTTTTCCACCTCTTGAAATATTTGTTTCTTCTTATTTATCACTTGACCATATTCTTTGTATACCCCATATCCTTACAATAGACCATCATAGGAGTGATGATCTTGTCTTGGAATCGAGTTGCATTCCTTACCAATCAAATTGTCCAAAAAACGAGTAAAGGGTGATGTTCCCTTCGTGTATCCTCTTCCTTCATCCAATTTTCCAAAGCTTCTAAAGTAGACTCTTCCCATCTTCATTTCCCTCAAATTATTCTTTTCACAATACACTCAGCTCCTTAATGAAGTGGCATGAGAGGAATATGTGCCATATACTCTCGTCTTGTTCCATGCAAATTACACAAAACCCATGACCATGCCAAGCCCTTTTGAAGGTTATCCCATGCTAGTAATTTGTTGTTTAGGGTAGCCGTAGGAGTATCCTTGCTTTCAGAGGGGATTTGAGTTTCAACAAGTAATACCATCCCCACGCCCCCCTTTGTGTTAGGGATACTTTATATCCTAGATCGACTTTGTATGTTCCAACTACTTCATTTGGAGCTTGGACCATTATGTCTTCTTATTCTTAGAGTCTAATCATAATTGTGGTCAAAGAGAATTTGAAACCTCCCCACTCTTCACTCCAGGAATCATCTAGTCCCCATCATTATGCTATCTTCCACCTTTATAACCACATTCCTTTTTCCTCCTTGTAGTAGACATCAAATAAGAAAATTATGTTCTTAGAGTGCAAATGATTTATTAATCCTTGAGATAATATGGGAACACCATGACACCCTATCCATGTATCTACTCCAACTCTTAACCTTTGGCCATTTCCAATAAGCCATGCAAGATAATTCCCTATAACATGGAAATAATCAACCACTACTCTCCAACATGGATAGTAGCGGTGATAGATTTTGGATCAAGATATATATTTGATTGTAGATGATAGTTTTTTTTAAAGATTACACAATATAATGGAAGTGTAATGATGAAGCTTATCTTTTCTGTATGCATTTAATCATATAGTAATAACAATAAATGTGAGAGATATGGTAGATTACTTGGAAGATGCATATATTCCATTATATGCTTTGATAAATTATTCAATAACGCACCACTTTGAAAATTTCCAAGCTCTATTTACATTTGTAACGTTCCCTAACCCAATCGATGAACATTACATGCAAAATACTCATAAAAACTAAAAATTTATTGCTCATTAATTTCCTGTAGCTTATTAGCTATTAATTACATACCGGATTTAACTATTGTTTGATACCATTTATTATATGCATACACATCATTTAAACAAGCATGAATGTAGGTAAATGACAAATTACAACAACATATAAATATTTCTCAAACACAGAGTTCATGCACAACAAATAAACTCATAAAATAACACAACAACAAGATAAAACACTTATCTTTTATAAACAATTGTGCAACTAGTTGCTTGGGATGGGCGTTCCACCCAACTATAGATTTGTTGTTCCAAATATCAAAAACAAGTCACCCCAAAGCTGGGGCTAGCAATCCACAAAATAGGGTGGTCAGTCATTGTCCACTCACAACTCAGAAATCCCACAACCCACCGGTATTGTCCTACAACTATCTTGATTTTCTACCAGCTCTTTTTCTCTTGAGCTACCCAACCCAAGGAATGTACCCATTCATTTATCTCATTCCCTCAAGTGTCTCATTCATTTATCAAGGTATCTCTTGCACAGGTAACCAATAATATCTCTTTTGGGAACTCAAGGGAACTCACTACCAGGAAAACTTCCAACAAACAACAACAAACACTTGTTGTTACAGTGCAACTCACACGTAATTTTATTCTTAAGTCTTGAAAACCTGGCTCTTCAGTCTTCAACTCCAATTGCACTCCATAAGCTCTCCAACATGCTCCAAAATGCTCCCTCCATGGATGCTCTAGCTCCAAGCTCTCTTTATTTCTCTTTTCTTGTTGTTCATGCAAAAAAACATGAATGTCTAACTATGTTGTAGCTACCCATACGAATTTATTCTCCTTTGGCTACCTTTCTTGACTGACACACTTCCCCAAGATGATTGTACTCAACCCCCATGTTCCTAATAACTATGGGAAGTGACTTCTCACACCCACTTTCTTACATGTATTCAATGATTGGCTTTGGGAATACTTCATCAGAAACTAGATTTTAATACATAGTCACAATAAAATTCAGGAATGTGGGTGAATGAATAGACATGGGTAATTCTCCCCATGGACCCCTCTATTGGGAATTCTACTAGACCCTCCCCTCTGGTGTGGATTGATTCAACCCCCCATCTTTTTCCATGTCCCCTTAGTAGTCGACATCTGCTTGGCCATAACCACACATTATATGTATATTAAACATAATTTAAATTGGGGATTATAGTGGGGATGTTAAATCCCCCCCTACAATTGTGTGTCATTCGCGATGCACAATATGTCAATGTGCACACACACACACACACACACAAGTTTTACATCACAATGCTGAAATAAATAAAATTCTACAATTTCACAACTCCAACAATAGTTCCAACCACAATATGTTGTTCCTCTCAACCTGCCGAACCAAGGAATGCACCCTTTGTTTATCACAAATAACCCAAGGAATGTGTCAATCTTTTATAAGGCCCCCCAACGTAGGTTGGCTAGGACTCTTAGATGTGGTTCCAGAACTATAGTTGCTCAAAATGGAGTCATGCATTTTGTTTTCTTCAAAACTTACAAAAAATTGCGGGTATTCCTCTTGCATGCTTTCTTCATGATCCCATGTAACATATCCAAGACTATAACAAGACCATTGAACCTTTACCATCCCTATGGCCTTGTTCTTGAGCACTTTGACTTTCCAGTCCAAGATGCATACTGGTTTCACCTGGAAATCCATTTTGTGCTTCACCTGGATCATATTCCAATAAATTATGTAGTTAGGGCCAAAATCATATTTCTTTGATAATGATACATGAAATACATTATGCACTCTCATGGATGCATGCAATGCTAGAATCTATGCAACTGAACCTATCTTTTCTAAGATTTCAAAAGGTCCACAATATCTTGCTGCCAACTTTGGGAAACTGCCTAATGTTAGAAAACTTATTTTCTCCTTCACTTTTAAAAACACATGTTCTCCCACTCTAAAATCTCTAAAAACTATATTCTTGTCTGCATAACTTTTCAGCCTATCCCGAGAAGTCTTTAAATTCTGCTTGATCTTTGCAATCTGTTCTTTCATTTCCTTCAACAAATATGGTCCAATAACTTCTTTGTCTACTAGATTATCCCAAATCACTGGGATGTTACACTTCCTTCCATACAATGTTTCAAATGGACTCATTTTCAATGAGGCCTAATACCTATTATTGTAAACAAATTCCACTAAGTGGATGTAATCTTCCCACTTTGATGGTTGATCCATCACATACATTCTAAGTGTGTCCTCAATTATTATGTTAGTCCTCTCCATTTTCCCATCTAATTTTGGATGATATGATGTACTGAGATTTAGATTTGTCCCAAAGCCTTTGAACAAAAATTTCCAAAAATTAGAAGTAAAATTTGGATATCTATCTGAAACTATTTCCTTAGGCACCCCATGTAGCTTGACAACTTCTTTCATGTAGATCTCTGCAATATTTTTTTCCTTGTGTGTAGTCTTCACGTGAATAAAATGTATTGCTTTAGTTAATTTATCCACCACCACCATGATGGAATCACGGTGCTTCATTATTCTGGGAAGCTTAGTGATAAATTCAACTGTAACTACTTCCCACTTCTATTCTGGATTGGGTAGTGGCTACAATAATATTGTTGTATGTCTATGTTTTCTCTTCACCTTCTAGCATTCTAGAAATCTGTCTATGTAATTAGCCACTTATTTCTTCATTTATGGCCAAAAGTATTGGCTTCTTACAACTGCAATTGTCTTCTAATATCCTGGGTGCCTAACATATGAAACACTGTACATTTCCTTCAACACTCCATTTTTCAGCTCATTGAAATTTGACACATATATTTTACCCTTCTACATGAGAATTACATTTTCTTTGAACTCATAATAATTAAATTTCTACTGAAAGTTACTTTGTTGTAATATTTATTTTTATTTTTGGATATTGTTGATCTAAAATTGTTGTTGCAATAGTCTTATCTTTCATATATGTCATGTACATGCTAATGGTTGCAATATGCATCTCATGAGCTATCTTGTTGAGTGCATCAACCACTTGATTTTCTTTGTTTTTGATGTGTTTAATTTCAAAGTCATACTCACTAAGAAATTCAAGTCATCTCGTTTGTCTATCATTTAATGTTGGTTGTCCAAACAAATGTTTCAAGCCAAAATGGTTTTTCCTTAGCTCAAATCTCCTCCCCATGATGTAATGTCTCCACTTTTTTAATGCATGTACAATTGTTGCTAACTCTATATCATGGGTAGCACAATTCTTCCCATGCTCTTTTAATTTTCTGGACTCATAGCACACCACATGATCTTTTTGAGTAAGGAATCCATCGAGCCCTTATTTGCATGCATCAGTGCATACAAAAAAATATTCATCCGGAACTGCAATCTTCAAGATTGACACCCTTGTCAAAATGTCATTCAGTTACTGAAAAATCTCCTCACATTTGGGATTCCATTTAAATATCACTACCTTCTTTTGTAAAGAAGTGATTGGGCTCTCAATATTTGAAAATTCTTTTATGAATATTTAGTAATAACTGACAAGACCCATGAATGATCTAACCTTTGCCACATTCTTTGGCATTAGGCCATCCTCTAATGGCCTCTATCTTCTCAGGATCCATTGCTATCCCTTCTATTAGAATTATATGCCCTAAGTGGTGAATCTTATTTTGATAAAAGACGCACTTACTTAGATTAACATACAATTTATGCTCTCTTAAAACTTGCAACACCATTCTTAAATGTTTCTCACGTTCCTCGTCTAACTTAGAGTAGATGAGTATATCATCTAGGAACACAATTACAAATTTTTCCAGGTATTCCTTGAACACTCCATTCATCAGGCACATAAAAACAACTAGGGAAATTGATAGTCCAAATGGTACTACTATTAATTCATAATGCCCATACCTTGTTTTGAATGTTTTATTGTTGATGTCTTCTTCCTTTATCCTCACTTCATAATAATCTGATCTCAAGTCAATCTTGGAAAAAATTCTTGTGCCTTTCAGTTGATAAAAAAAAATCATCAATCCTTGGAAAAGGATATTTGTTCTTTATGGTGACTTTATTCAGTTGTCTGAAATCAATACACAACCTTAAGGTTTCATCTTTATTCTTCACAAAAATAAATGGGGCTCCCCAAGGTGACACACTTGGGCGTATATACCCCTTCTTTAACAACTCTTCAAGTTGCATATGTAACTCCTTCAATTCTGGTGTGCCCATTATGTATGGTGTCTTGTACATTGGGGCATATCCTGACTCTAAATCAATAGAGAAATCAACATCTATCTTTGGTGGCATTCCTGAGATCTCCCTAAAAACATTTTCAAAATCCCTCAATATCATATGGTCTTCAATACTTACCACTTTATCTTTGCCCGCCACTTCCATATGGGCTACAAAAATCTGACATCCCTTCCTGAAACTCTTTTTCAACTGCATATGAAATATCTCTAAAAACTACATCCCTTGAAATGTCTTGAACCCTTCCTTGTTTCCCTTCTTCATCAAGACATGTGATTGTCTTGTTGTAATAGTCTAGGA
The DNA here is from genome assembly GCA_010110895.2 of Picea sitchensis. Classification (NCBI taxonomy): domain Eukaryota; kingdom Viridiplantae; phylum Streptophyta; class Pinopsida; order Pinales; family Pinaceae; genus Picea; species Picea sitchensis. The sequence goes on along the minus strand of SNQJ01S0024636.1, from coordinate 97,819 downwards.
TAGCATGGTGTTTTTCCAACCAGTCCATGCCAATTAGAAAATCATATGAACCCAATGGTATGATGTTCACATCTACCTTTGTATTGAGTCCATTAATGTCTATTGGACAATCTTTAACAAATCCATTGATCTTTCTCTTAGCCCTTGTGGCTAACTGAACTAACCAATATTTCTTATGCTTACTCCTTTGCAAGTGAGATATTTCAATAATGTTAGATTTTATGTAACTATGTCTAGCTACATAATCAATTAAAATTGATATGGTTTGGTTATCAATCTTACCTTCCACTTCAATCATGGGGGATTGATATTATGCTTGTTTTTTTTACAATGCTACATAAATCCTTGGCATGTTTCCTCCCATGTCTTCCACTGTTTTAACTTCCTAAACAATGTGGAAAGTCCTTATTATTTCTCCTTTGTGAGGGTAGTCCCTATATAAGTGATTTCCCTCACATCCCCAACATTGTATAGGCTACTACCTTATTCTTTTCCCAAATGAATCTGCATCCTTGTGCTCATTTTGGGTTGGCTGACCTTGTTGATTTACTTGGAAGTTATTCTTGAAAAAGAGTTGATCTAGGATCTTTTCATCGTGAATTATAAAGAATTGCATTAAATGAGTATAAATTAAAGTGCACCATTAAAGAAGGGAAAACTTAAAAATAAAGAGACATAAGCATCACATCTGAACACAAAAACTTGATAACGGAGTTCATCCCTGGTGGAATACGTCTTCGAGTCCTGCTCTCAAATGGGTAGGCTCTTTCATTAACTCAGCAAAATAATTTGGCAAATACATGAATATACCTCATTCTGAAATCAAGCTGCAAAAATAATGCTCAGATCAGAAAACATACATCACCACTGAATTTGTGGCGTCGAATTACCCAAAAATGATTGTCTCCATGCTTCGATCTGACTCTAGCACTCCCAGGCCAAAAAAGAATTTTGTCTCAATTTTCGTGCCCTCTACAACCTGCAATTATGATAGTTTTGTCTCAAAATCCATACTCGCAAGTCCATATGGTCCACGCCTCTCCCCTCGCTCTGGGCGGATTGTACCTTTTAAGTAATAAGTGTGGGAGGATATACCAAGTGGAATCCATGGCACATTGGTTATGCGCTAAGTTGTAAAAGCGTTGGGTATTGCAGAGGTTCTGGGGTCGAATCCCACCGGACTCCATTTTAAACGTTGGTTATATATATATATATTGCAATATATTTGTTTCCCCGCTAAGTTTAGCGTACTTCTCTAGAGGTTCTTCCAATGACCATTAAAATTGGTGTGGTCCACCAGATTTGGCGGACTCGCCATATTTTTAAAATGAAATTCGTTCATGAGTTAATATTGGGCATTTCTGGATGCCACGTGTCACCCGATGATTGGTCCATGTGGCATCCACTAATAGTTTCATCTATATGCTGACGTTGTTGCCTCGTCATTCTATACTAACACATGGCGCTTCTTGGGTGGTGCCACATGGCGTTGCCTGGGGGTGCCACGTGACACTTTTATACTGATCCACATGGACCCATGAAAAACCCATTGGCGGGTGACACGTGGTAGCCTTTGGTGTTTCCATGTGGCATGATGACGTCAGTAGCCCGTACAATGAAGTCACCTTGCCATGTCATCTAATGACGTCAGAAGTACGGATGATGATGTGCCCCCCTGCTGACTGGCCCTGTTTGACCGCAAATTTGACCATGAATATCTTTCAAACGGTAACTCTGTTTGATGATCTATTTGTGTCGTTAGAAATATTGTGACACACTCTTCAATATCATGTCATTTTCATTGAGTTTTGGGAACTTTGAATTTTTTCGCTTTCTCTGTCTACTGGAGCCATTATGAGCATTCTGAGTTGCCTCTGTGAGTTCTGAGTTATTCTTAGCCTTCTCTAGATCCTTTTTGGATCATGCCTTCCCACTGAGAGATTTTTGGACCACCAAAAGATTTCATCAATCAACTGGTAAGTGAGGGGATTTCTCCCTCACTCTTTCCTTCTCTATCTGCCATGCCTTGTTGGACTGTGTACCCTTTAGGCGTACTCGAAGATAAGTAATGTCATTCCTGTTTGAAGTCCTCAGTATTCGATCTAGGATGACATCTTCCTCCATCTGCTCCTTGACTGCTTGGCTGACCTGATGAATCCTCTGAATGAACTTGCGGGCTGCATCTCTCTCCTTGACATCTTTCCCATACAACAATTCCAAGGGGATCTTAGGTGAATACCCAGTACAAGTATCAACTGATGAATCCATAGTGAAAAAATACATGACTTGATTATACATAGGCTATACATACAATAACTGATCATCCCATGACTTAGGATGTTGGCTGCAATATCCTTCAAGCAACTGGACCACCGTATTGTTTGCCACCTTTGTTTCTTTGTCGGCTTGTGTATGGAAAGAAATGCTCCTCCCCATCATGGTGTCCATGAGTTGCCAAAAATTTGTCCAATATTCTCCTAACAATCGAGACTCTCTAATGGAGATAATGAACGTGGACAACCCAAAATGGACCCTTACATACTGGGGTAACAAAAGAGCAACCTGCTTGTCACACAACCTATCCACTGCTACACCTAAGTAGACATGACTCATACTAGACATGGGAAATCCCCTTACAAAATCCACCGAAAAACTTTCCTAAGGATAAGAATAAATAGGAAGTGGTGTGTACAACCCTGACCTTTCAATAGTGGGCTTATAAAAGTACAACACACATCCCTTTACAATAGTGGTTACAAATATTTTCCTTTGAGGAAAATACCATCCTTGTAAATACATTACAATTCCAAAATGTCTAAGTACAAATGAAACAAAAGCTTATTTAGTTTCATGCACTTCCCTGTAGGAAGGAAAGCGAGGTTTACTCAAATGGTGGAGTAAGTTGTCCTACAAACAAAATTTCTTCACCTGCAAACCCTGGAAGATCCCACATACATCTTTGAAGATTTCATCATTAGTATACCATCCATCATTATTAATATGAGCTAAGAAAACATTCTTCAAAATAATAGATGTAACAATAGGAGATCTAAAAATCATGTTTGTCATTATGACATTGGTACTGGCACTAGTCTCAAACTTGCATGGTTGCGGAAGGTCAGGTAAGGCGAGAATTGGTACAATGTCAATCTTTAAAGTGTCTAAGGTCTTATGTTGGTTGTCTTCCCATTGAAAGACCTGTCTCATCTCAAGCAATTCATTCTTATGTAAAGGATCAAGATCATTAACAACATCATAATTATCATGGCATTCCCCCTTTACAATCGTGAGTACAAGATTATTGTTAGTGTTTATAACTCTTTTTACTTGGCCTGAACTAACAAGTGTTGATTTGTCCTTTATGTTGTGAGCTTTAATGATGTATTCCAGTCCATCTTTTGTAAGATGGTATTTGTTTTCCTTTCGAAAGAAGATATCATGTTTATCATACAGATAGGGACTCCCTAATACAATACCACAGACATCCAAAGGAACCACATCTAGATCCACTTCACCTATCATCTTAGAAGCAATAGCAAACCTCAACCTACACTGCTTAGTGACATCTAACTTTGATTTATCAGATACCCAACTAAGAGGGTAAGTTTTATGGTGAGGTCTGATGGTTAATTCCAATTTCTTAACAAGTGTCTCTGATATTAAATTGACATGGGAACCCTAATCAAATAATGTGTCTATCTTTGTATGTTTAGATACAACTCTTATGTGGAATAGTGCACTTCTCCTTTTATCATCATCATGTGATTCATTTAAAGAACTTGAACATGCATAAAATGAATCTTTACCTTGCATCCCAACTGATATGATCCTTTCTTTGTCACCTGAATTAGAACCAAGATCATGTTGCACTGTAGCAATGGTCTTTGGCTTCCCCTTGCCTCCAAACTACTTTGGCCTTAACTCTGGATGTAGTTTCCAACAATGTTCGTTATCATGACGAGTTTTCTCGCAATGGCTGCAAGAGGGTTTTCCTTCTTCCTTCTTTATTGCAGTTGTCCTTTTGTCCCTCCCATTTCCTTTCCCGTTGAAATGGTTTTTAAAGTGCTTGAATGGTTTTTTCTCCTATCCATTCTTACCCCTTCTTTCAAGGTGAGTGTCTTGCACACAAACTTCCTTTCAAGGTGAGTGTCTTGCACAAAAACTTCATCAATGTCGTAAGCCAAAACAATAGAAAAGTATTATTGATATAATTGTGAAGTGCTTCAATATACTTCATTAACGCTTTCATAGGAATCTAAAGGAATGTTTAGTGCAAGGATTTCTTCCTAAATTCCTCCTTCCAGTGTGAAACTTTGGACTATTTGACCTTTACTTTACCTTAAAGTTTGTCATTCCATCATTGATTTATGTAAATACCCTAATGGATAAAATTGCTTCCTTATCATTGATTTAAATTTTGACCATGAGGAAAGAAGATTACCACACGTACTTATGTCCTGAAGCTTTGTCTCCCACCATACGAGATCAGTGCCTTCCAACCGAAGAGAAGCCAATTGCACTTTAACCTCCTCTTCATCAATATGTTGGACACGACAATACACTTCAATATGTCGGATCCAATTATCTAGATTTTTAGGATTAGCATCTCCATTAAACATAGGTAAAGAAAATTTTACATCAAGCTTTAATAATGGTTTCTTAAAAGAGGATTTATGGCTAGAATGATGAAAATGATGAGAATGCTCAGAGAAAGAAGAACTATAACTCGAAGGTGAAGACAGAGGCTCAGGAGGATATCCTCCAGCCCCTTGGTTTACCAAAGCATCATCACTTGCATGTGCTTCCTTTTTCTTCCCTTTCTTCTTCATCCTCTTTTCGTAATATCCATACATTCACTCGACCATTTCTGACATGCAATAAAAGACCATGTGAAAGTTTTTCTCATGTTCATCACACTTGTCGTCTTCTGCCATTTTCTTCCTTCTGGATACACGACCAAATTCGGGATTGAAAGTATTAAGAGTTCCTTCAACTTACTTATGCTTGGCCCTAGTAAGCATTCACACTCAACAATTCAAGTCAAAGATGACTGCTCTGATACCAACATGATCCAAGATCTTTTCATCGTGACTTATAAAGAATTGCATTAAATGAGGATAAATTAAAGTGCACCATTAAAGAAGGGAAAAATTAAAAATGAAGAGACATAAGCATCATATCTGGACACAAAAACTTGATAATGGAGTTCATCCCTGGTGGACTACATCTCCATGTCTTGCTCTCAAATGGGTAGGATCTTTCGTTAACTCAGGAAAAGAATTTGGAAAATACATAAATATACCTCATTCTGAAATCAGGCTATAGAAATAATGCTCAAATTAGAAAATAGACAACACCACTAAATTCATTGCGTCGAATTACCCAAAAATTATTGTCCCCGCGCTTTGATCTGACTCTGTCACTCCCAGGCCCAAGAAGAATTCCATCTCGGTTTTTGTGCCCTCTACAACTTGAAATTATGATAGTTCTGTCTCGAAATCCATGCCCACAAGTCCGTACGATCCATGCTTATCCCCTCTCTCTGGGTAGATTTTACCTTTAAAGTAATAAGTGTGGGTGGATATACCAAGTGGCATCCGTGGCGTATTGGTTATGAGCGGAGTTGTAAATTCGTTGGGTATTGCAGAGGTTCTAGGGTCGAATCCCACTGGACTCCATTTTGAATGTTGGTTAATAGGTGGTGACGTACAAGAGATTGTCCGTCAATCTCTTGTACGTCACCACCTTATATATATATATATATATATATATATATATATATATATATATATATATATATTTGCAATATATGTTGCCCCACTAAGTTTAGCGTACTTCTCTAGAGGTTCTTCCAACAACCATTAAAATTTGCCTCGTCTGCCAGATTTGGCATACCTGCCATATTTTTAAAACGAAAATTCATTCACGGGTTAATATTGAGCATTTCCGGGATGCCATGTGTCACCCGATGATTAGGCCACATAAGTTCCGCAATAGATCCACGTATGTTGGCGTTGCATACGATCGTGCAATGTGACATGTGGCACTTCACGGTTGGTGTCATGTGGCATGCGCTTGTGAAGATGGTGCCATAGCACTTTATCACGTCCCGCATGGATCCTTGAAAATCCCATTGGTGGATGACATGTGGCAGACTTTGGTGCTACCACGTGGCATGCTAATGTCGAGGAAAAGGATGTATGATGACATCCCTTACCCTTCCATGTCGGTTTATTGCAATATATATGTTGCCCCACTAAGTTTAGCGTACTTCGCTAGAGTTTCTTCCAACGACCATTAAAATTGGCATGGTCCGCCAGATTTGGCAGACCCACCATATTTTTAAAACAAAATTCGTTCACGAGTTAATATTGGGCATTTTCGAGATGCCATGTGTCACCCGATGATTGGGCCACATGGATTCCACCAATAGGTCCACCTGTATGTTGACGTTTCTACCCCGTCATTCTGTACTGACATGTGGCACTTCCTGGTTGGTGTCATGTGGCATCGCATGGTGGTGCCACATGGCACTTTTCTACTGGTCCACATGGATCCTTGAAAATCCCATTGGTGGATGACATGTGGCAGACTTTGGTGCTACCACATGGCATGCTAATGTCAGAAGGCTGTACGATGACATCACCCTTCCATGTCAGTTGCTTATGTCAACAATACGGATGATGATGTGCCCCCCTGCTGATTGGCCCTATTTGACCGCAACTTTGATTGCGAATATATTTCAAACCGTAAATCCATTTGACGAGACGTTTGCATTGTTAGAAATCTTGTGACGTGCTCTTCACGATCATGTTGTTTTCACTGAGTTTTAGGAACTTTAATTTTTTTCCCTTTCTCTGACTGTTGAAGCCATTCTGAGCGTTCTGAGTTGCCTCTGTGAGTTCTGAGTTATTCTTAGCCTTCTCTAGATCCTTTTTGGATCAAGGGTGGATTAAAACCTTTCTGCCTTTGATCCTTTTTACCCTTCATCTTGTCATTCCAAGCCTTTTGGAAAACTGGCCTTCCTCTACTTCGCTCATAAATATGTTTTTCTCTCCTGATGGCTTCCTCCAAAGTCTTATGGTTATCATATTGTATCTTATCACTGTAGAAAGAGGGTAACCCACTTAGAAACCTTTGGATTTTTACTTTCTCATTCTTTAGGAAGTCCATGTACTTCAACAATTCAAAGAACGTCTTCTCATATTCATCTATTGTCATGGTTCCCAACTTGAGTTCAAAGAACTCTTTCATCTTTATTTTGTAATAATGCTCAGAAAAATATTTCTCTCGAAAATATCCTTTGAAATGCCTCCATGATATCCTCTTCTCATCAAGGTGCTTGGCTTGCTTAAGATGATCCCGCCATATGAATGCCTTTCCTTGCAAGTGGTAGGTGGAAATTTTGGCTTCTTCCCTTGAGGGGTAATCATGCAACTGGGAATATTTATTCATTTCCAACATCAAAGGCCTCAGTCGCTTCTCCTTTCCTATGCTCACCATTGAAAGTTAGTGGCTTATTCTTCTTGAGTTGACCTTGCAAGATGTCTACCTCAGGCCTTCTCCTTTTCCTTCCAACTGGAGACACACTTGGGTTTCTCCCTGGCCCTGAACTTGTATGAGTTCTTCTGGTGGATTTCCTTGAAGAATGCTAGCACCTGCTCGAGCTTATTGATTTCCTATCATTTCCATGATCATCCATTTTGCTATAGGATCTAGATTATGTCACTTGTCTAGCACTAACTACTTTCTTAGCACCAGAGTCTTTTTTGACTTGCTTGTGAAATATATTCAGTCTCTGAAGTATCTCTTCCTGAGCCTTCATAATCCTTTCATATCTTCTCTATAGCTTTGCACTTCTCTATGCAAACTTCTCATAGTTACAGGATCATGCCTATCTCTTCTTCCATTTGACTTTGTCTCAGCATTCCCTATGCTGACATGTAGACCTATGATATCTTCTTCATTGCTATAATATCCCTAAGCATATTCCATAACTCCAATCCTCATAAAAGAACAAATTTTTTTTTCTTATACCTCTAATTCTGCAAGAAATTTGCATGTAACAATTAGTGTTAGAACATGCATATCATAAAACGTTTCATCAATTAGAATATTGGTCATTCTTCTCATCAATTTATGAAGAACACAATGGACCAATTCAAAATCTAACTCCTTAGATTTATTTCTTTTTGAAACATCTTTCCAACTACTATACTCATGCCTTATTTTGAGTTATGAGCGAAAAGTTACAACATTTACAAGTTGCAATTTCCACTCTTTTGATGTTACACAAATATATTTTATTATTTCTGAGAAATTTTAATACCCTAATCAAAATTCTATGTGAACAAATGTATTTTTCTCCCCAATACCTTTCTAATGACTATTGTTTTCTCAAATCCGAACTCCAAACTAAAAGTTATGGTCTGGAGAAGTTTTGATCCTTTTTCTCAATTTATCTCGGTATGCTACAAGTGTATAGGTGTATTATTTCTCTTCTTGCACAATTTGACATAACCAGATCTCAAAACTGGCTCCTTAGTTGTCTTTTATGGTTCATAATATTTCTATAGATTGCTCTTGTGCCCCAATCATAATTTTGAACAAAGAGTTATGCCCTTTGGAAGAAATTGTTAAAATATTCGTTGTGCTCGTTTTACCATAGACAATATCACAATATTGTCTCCCAACCATAGGCACGAAGACATCCCCAAGAACCATAGCATTTTCTAGATAGAATGATTCCATAAGTAGCACTAGAACCAATAGATAACCAAGAGGGCGCATTTTTCTCCAAAGATAGCGCACTAGACAGAAAGTCCCAAAACCACAGAACAAGAACAATACTCAACTGCAGCAATTGCAGTTGTAGTTACCAAGAATACCACCAAGAATATCAGAATACAACCAAGAATGTCACCAAGAATATCACCAAGATATACTAGAGGGTAGGGTGCATAGCTTAGGCTAGATATCGCTAGAGAGAGAGAGACCAAGAATCACCCTAGAAGATCCACCTTCCATTCTTCCAATTGCATCTCCAAACTTGTGCTATACTTGAGAGAGTGAGTGATGTGAGTGAGTACAAATGAGCTAGAGCACCCTCTATTTATAGTGGTTATTGTCACTTGTCTGGGTCGACTTGTCCTTTTAGAAGCTAATACTTTAATATTAATTATTTTACTGAGCTGACTTGTCTTCTAGGGTTTTCACACATTTGTTTAGGGTTTCTCTTTCTTCCAGAATATTCTACTCTAGCAAAAGTTTACACATGGAGGTTAATACCTCCCACAATACCATAATATCAACACTCCCTCCTAGCTAGGGAGGTATTAACTGTAATGGTCTCAAACAAATCCATCCATTTCACATGGTATGGGAAAGACTCACATAGTCTTGTAGACCATTCTATAGGTAGCATCATCATAGCCACAAAGGCTATCTCATGATCACATAGATCAAGTCACAAGCATCATCATCACTATCCATCTAGTTGGAAATCACCTCCAACACTACTGGTTGACACACCAGTCTAGGAAACACCTTCGACATTGCTAGTAGTCTCCATGGTAATCCAATAGTAGTACACAGTTACTATAATTCCATCCAATAGATCACACCAATATCGATCCATATTTGTACACAACTATTATCCAGTGGTACACAACCACTCCTAGTAGCACACAACTACTATCTATGACATACAGTCACTACCAGTGGAACACATCCACCACATTAGTACATAGCTATTGTCCAGAGACATACAATCTCCACTGCAATCAACTAGTAGCTACACAAGCTATCACCATGCAGTACAACAATATCCTGGCATCAAATCATATCATCATCTACATCATCTCTCAAGGCCATACTGCATCTGAGTAATAAGGCATGATGTTGAATAAGTCATGTGTTGGACTCAGCGCACTCAACAAAGTGTCTCGCATAAGTCACTCACTCAACAAAGTGATACAGGGACCATTCTTCTAATTCAAACATATGTCCTAGAAGAATAGTTGTCCCAGCAGATGTTGAATGCCCCACAATGGCTACAAAAACTATCCTCTCCATTATATCATCTCTAAGACGTACTAGCATGATGTAAATGCATCATATCTAAGTTGTACTGGCATGATGTGGAGTACTGTCTACATCATCTCTAAGTCATACTAGCATGATGTAAATGCATCATATCTAAGTTGTACTAACATGATGTGAGTCATCTGCATCATATCTAAGTTTTACTAGCACGATGCTACTGCATCATATCTAAGTTGTTCTAGCATGATGTGACTCAAAAAATAGTACTTGATCTCAATGTACTTCAACCTATCATGGAACACATGGTTCTTTGAAATCTTCACACATTTGTGCTTCGACCTATCATGGAACACTTGGTTCTCTGAAAGCTTCAAAATATATCACAGTCGAATCCAACACCTGAACAAATAGTCCAGAAACCATCTTACATAGCCATACTGCTTTCGTACAGGCATCACAAGCTGCAATATACTCTGCTTTTGCAGTGATAAGTGCAACAAACTTATGTTTCTTGCTAGCCCATGATATCATAACAGATCCCAAATTGAAACATATACCAAAAGTAATATTTCTATCATTTGCACTCCCTGCCCAATCTGAATCAGTAAATCCATGCAGTTGTACATCACTGTTTGAGGCATATATCAAACCATAATTTAGCATCCCACAAAGATATCTCAAAATGTGCTTTACAACTATCCAATGCTCATGTCTAGGTTCCACTTAGAACTGGCTCAATGTATTCACGAAAAAACAAATGTCCGACCAGGTATTAACAAAATACATCAATGAGCCAATCAAATGTTGATACATGGATGAGTTTACTGGATCAAAATTAGAGTCTCTCAATTTCTTCAGATCTGTCACCATGGAAGTCGTCATGGATTTGAAATCCATCATCCTGAACTTTTGAAGGATCTTTATAACATACTTCCCTTGCCCTAGGAATATTTCACCACTCTTATGCCATACTTCTAGTCCCAAATAAGAATGCATGAGACCAAGATCCTTCATATCGAATTCATAGGCTAGCTCCCTCTTACAATGAATAATGAGAGGCTCTACACCAATCTCTTGGAGCTTGCTTGAGTCCATACAAGACCTTCTTTAATTTTCATACATGGGTTTCTCTTGGGTGTACCTCAAAACCTTGAGGTTTCTTCATGTTTACTTCTTCCTCAATTACTCCATTGAGAAAAATGGTCTTTACATCCATTTGATGTAAACTCCAACCCATGGATGCTGCAAGAGATATGAAGGCTCTAATATATTTGTATCTGACAACTGGAGAAAATGTCTCATCATAGTTTTCTCCCTCTTGTTGGGAGAATCCTAGCCACGAATCTTGCCTTGTATTTATCGATAATCCCATATACTACATGATTTATCTTGTAAACCCATTTTGAAGTGACTACAGACTTTCCTTAAGGTATAGGCACAATTTCCCATACATCATTTTTCATGATGGATTGATATTCTTTCATCATAGCTTCCTTTAATTCTTTCTTCTTTACTGCTTCTTCAAATGTGGAAGGTTTTGTATTGAGATGCTCTCGAGAACATATAGTTTCTTCCTTGGGACCTTCATGTTCCTCTTCATCGTTAGAGTCCATGGAATCTTCTATATATTTCTTGAAGGAAATATTCTCATAAAAAGTCATGTCCTTGTTGATTTCAACCTTATGTTGACCTAGGACATAGATTCTGTAAGTTTTTATGTCTCACTCTATCCAACGAATATGCCATTATTTCCTGAAGGTTCCAACTTCTTCCTTTGTCCTTGGGAACATGGATATAGAAAGGACAACCAAATATCCTCAAATGTTCCACACTTGGCTTCTTTCTAGAGTCAAGTTCTTCAATATACGATGATGACTTTTATTATGAATATATAGTATTATCATAGTTGCTTCTCCCCATAGAAACATGGATAGATTATGGTCATTCATCATTGCCTTAACAAATTATTCAATGGATCGGTTATTTTTTTCTGCCACACCATTATGTTGAGGATTATGTGGGACAATTAGTTCTCTCCTAATCCCAATTGATTTACAAAAGGTAACGAGCTCCTTGGAGGTGTATTCTCTCTCCTGTATCATATCCAAAACTCCTTTTGCTTTACACACTTCCTTTAGAATTGGTACTTGGTGAGATCACCTACCTCACCACTTGATGTAGTTGTTTGCTCCATGTTTAACTGTCACTGTAGTTCCTTCTCAGAGCTATTGCATGTGACCTGCCCGGAACAAGAACAACAAGAGAAAAATTGTTTCCAATAACATTTTCATAGAAACATATATTTATGGTAACAAGGATGATAGTCATCATAGAATTACCAAAGTGACATGCCCGAGAACAAGAAATATCTCCTAGAGGAGATGTTAGTTCATCAAGCAAGTGCAATAAGAATCTGTATCAATAGTACTTGCATGCACTCAAGTATACCTAGCAATAATAGAACCTTTCAAATATTGTTGTCATAACTATAATGTTTACTTGTACTATAACAACTATCAAACTTGATATGTATAGATTGAAACTTAATTTGATCAATCAAGCCTGGAACCTGGATCCTCAACTGCTTATTCCTATGAATGTACTGAATCCAAGATCACTACTTAGACAAGGTCTCTTGTACATTCCCTGCAAAACACACTCATGCTTTGTTGGATGATATAAGATGAAAATCATATACAAGTGCATACCTTTGAAATTTGCAGCATCATTCAACTCGTCTTCTAATCTGAAACTAGACACCATCTTGACAAGAAGAGGTTATAAACTAAATAAAAAGGTTCAATGATTAGAACAAGTTAGAAACCCTGAAATTTCAACTTTATCACAAAATCAATTTTGACCAAAAGTCAACCTTAGATTTTGACTTTGACTAGTCAACCTTAGATTTTGACTTTGACCAGTCAACCTTTGATTTTGACTTTGACCAAAAACTCAAACTTGACGTTTTTGTTGGCTGAGGACACCAGAGGGTGCACTAGGCTAGGGTGCACTAGAATATCCAAAAATTAGGTCCAACACTTCACTTAAGGTGCCCAAAGAATTGGATTAGGGTTTGTTGCAGCTGCAAAATTAGAAACCCTAGTTGTAGTTGCAACTGGTGCTATAAGGAGCTTGAAAAATAACTCTTGCTCTACCTTCCAGTGGTTAGAATGTTTTGAAGGTAGTGTGGGACCATAACTTGTTAAAATATTCGATGTGATCATTTTACCATAGACAATATCACACTAGTTTCACCCAACCACCCCTGAGCACCATAACCTTTGCTATATAGAATGATTCTAGAAGCAACATTAGAACCAACAAATAACCAAGAGAGCACATCTTTCTCCAAAGATAGCGCACCAGACAGAAAGTCCCAAAACCATAGAACACGAACAATACTCAACTGCAACAGTTGCAACTACGGTTACCAAGAATACCACCAAGAATGTCACCAAGAATATCACCAAGAGATACTGGAGGGTAGGGCACATATCTTAAGCTAGATAATGCTAGAGAGAGAGAGCAATAATCACCCCAGAAGATCCACCTTCCATTCTTGCAGCTGCAGCTCCAAACTTGCGCTATACTTGAGAGAGTGAGTGAGTTGAGTGAGTGCAAATGAGCTAGAGTGCCCTCTATTTATAGTGATTCTTGTCACCTGTCTGGGTCGATTTTGTCCTTTTAGAAGCTAATACTTTAATATTAATTCTTTTACTGAGCCGACTTGTCTTCTAGGGTTCCCACACCTCTATTTAGGGTTTCTCTTGCTTCTGAAATATTCTACTCTAGCCAAATGTTACACATGGAGGTTAATATCTCCCGTAGCTACCATAATATCAACAAAAATCTGGTGTCAAAATTTTACCCTTACTGTTTCAGCTATAACTTTCTCATATGAACTTTGTTTTGTGCCCAAGATAACTCACTGGATAGCTCTCTCCAAGTTTTTTTATTTGAGCTACAAAGACATAATGTACCAAGGGTAGGCCTCAAAATCGTCCTACACGTTAATGACCTTCAAAAATATGAAAATTTTGAGAAATTTTATATAAAACTGATTATTTTACTGTGTTAACAATCCTTAAATATGAGTCCTTGATCTCATATTGGGTAAAATCTCAGTCATTAATCTACAATATATCGGCCATCAACTAATTATTTTTCACGCATGAAACACTTTTTCCAACCTTCTGACCCTATCATCGGTTGTCGACCCATTCCTTTAGCAATCAATTCACAACAAAACACTAAATTGGTCGACCCAACCATTAGTCATAGATGATTTTATTTCGTGAATGAATTTCCTCACCAATTTAGTCGATGACTGACCATCGTCCATTGGTCATTTCTTGGAAAACATGCAAATTGTTGGCATGACATGACATGTGGATGTTGATGTTGCATGACACATATAATCTAACATGGCTCTCTGACTGACGTCACATAACACATGGATATTGATGTGGCATGACACATGGATGTTGACGTGGCATGAAATTTCATCATTCTCTTTCCTCCATCCTCTATTAATTTTTTCTCTTGGTTGAACCAAAAACCTCACCGAATCGGCCAACACTAGACCATCGACCCATTGGCCATCGACAATTTCTCTTGCTCAATCGAAACACTTCGTTGAATTGGTTGACACCCGACCATCGACCCATTGACAATTTATCTTGGTCGATTGAAACACTTCACCGAATCGGCCGACACCCAACCATCGACAATTTCTCTTGCTTGACTCCAACACTTAGAATTTTTTTACCAAAACCCCGATGAATCTAGACCATCAATCTCTCATTGAAAAATGATCTAGACTGCCAATTTACCAACTTCGTCCAACTCTGATGATGCCCAACCATCGACCATAAGAGATTTCCATTTGCGACCAAACACTTTTCTAATCTGGCTGACCCGATCATTGGTCGTGGACCATTGATAATTTCCTTTGGCCAACTCTAACACTTAGAATTTTTTTGACCAATCTTCAATTAATCTAGGTTGTCAATCTCCAAGACAAGATGATCTTGACCGTCGATCGACTTCCCTTTTCCATCCTATGAGAACTAATTCACACCGTCGATCCAAACCACTTCACAAACCTCCAAAATTGAATCTTGGTCGTTAATCGGCTTGAACCTCCCAACAACTGAAATGAATCCATAGTGTTGATCTGATCCACTGCACGAACCTACAAAATTGAATCTTGGTTGTTAATCGGCTCCACCCTACCAACGACCAAAATGAATCCAAATCGTTGATCTAATCCATTTTCCCAACCACTGAAAACAAATCTCCGACGTTGATTTGTTCAACCTTCCAAATGGCTGAAAACTTATATATATATTTAAATTTATCAAATGAATCTGGGTTGTTGATTGTGAGATCAAACACAATCTCGGTTGTTGATTCACTAAACTTCCTGCAAATCTACAACGGTCATTAAAACATGAAATTTGATCATTCCAAGTCGAATTCAGCTCAACAACTTGCAGATTCACGTCTCAGATCATCTCTTTGACTACTCTGGGGTATTTAAACTCGAATTTACTCACGAATTTGGTGTTTTCGCTCTATTTTTCTTTGTTTCCCCCCAAATTTGTCATAGCCAAATCTGCAACAATGAATTTGTAAATTCACATTGGTTCTAGCCTATACAACCTTGGTGTTTGAACTAGACGCTCTGATACCATAATGTAATGTTCCCCATCCCAACCAAGAACATTACTGTGCAGAATACTCATAAAAACTAAAAATTTATTGCTAATTAATTTCTCGTAGCTTATCAACTATGAATTGCACACCATATTTAACTATTGTCTGATACCATTTATTAGATGTATCTACAACATTTAAACAAGCATGAATGCAATTAAATGATTAATTACAACAACATATAAATCTTTCTCAAACAAAGAGTTCCTGCACAACGAATAAACTCATAAAATAACACAACAACAAGATAAAACACTTATCTTTCATAAACAATTCTGCAACCAAGTACTTTTGTCGGATGTTCGACCCAACCATAGACTTGTTGTTCCAAATCTCAACAACAATTCACACCCAGAATCGAGCTAGCAATCCACAAAAGAGGGTAGTCTTTCACTATCCACTCACAGCTCAAAAATCCCACAACCCATTGGTATTCTCCTACAACTATCCCGATTTTCTACCAGCTCTCTTCCTCTTGACCAACCCAACCTAAGGAAATCAACGCTTCATTAATATTATTCCCTAGAGCATCACATTCATTTATTAGGGTCTCTCTAGCACATGTATTCAATGATTGGCTTTGGGAACACTCAATCAGAAACTAGAGTTTAATACATAATCACAATAAAATTCAGGAATGTGGGTGAATTAATAGACATGGGTAATTCCCCCCTTGGACCCCTCTATTAGGAATGATCCTAGACACGCCCACAACCCCCCGCACCCCGCCCCTTGTGGATTGATTCAAACCCCCATCTCTATCCATGTCCCCTTTGCAGTTGACATCACATTTTATTATTAAAACATAGAAATACAATTTGTGGGATTATAGTGGGGATGTTACAACATTGCTCTAATATTTCATTAATTTATCTTGATTTATATGTATACCAATTTATTGTATACAAATATGTTTGATTTTACACTAAATGGTTTTGTTATAAAATATAATCCAATAAAATTAAAAATAGATTGAATATTTTGATTTAAATAGAAATTTAAAAAATATATTTTATACATACTAAAATTTAACTATAAGGAATTAAGATATTTGAAGATCAATGCTCACCTAATTTGAAGTTAACATTGGGTTCAATGCTATTCTAGATTAGACTTTGAGAATTATCAGCCAGTGTGAATTTTGTGTGAATTTTTAAAACTCTGATTTTGATCTTGGAAGAGCTAGTATCAGAGCCAGATCAATGTTTCTTTGTAACATAGATTTTAAGGTCAGGTTTAATACAAAATCATTCTGCTCTTCAGTTCTTTATTTTCTCTTTATTTTTGCATCTTAGTTTAGAGTATTGTACTGGATCTATTATTCTGAAGAAGTATCTGTGTGAAAGGGTGAAGAACATCTTAGGTTAGATTTTATAATAAGTTTGAGGCACCAGACATTGAGTTTGCCATTATAAGTCCTATTTGTGTAAACTCTTAGAGTTGTGTAGGATATCCTCAAGCTAAATCCATTTCTTTACTGCCTGATAAAGGTAAGTGCCTGATGGATCCTTCTCTAGATTCAGTTGAGCTCCGATCTTTAGACTATGAGGCAAAAATGTCAACAATTTCTTTGGCTAAACGTAGATCATCTTTTGAAAGTTGTGAATCTTCTTCCTTTTTTATAACAATTAATTATATCAATCCCTCTGTTGATTGGGAACTCCCTGGTATTTACTAGAAGAAGTCTATAAGTTGAAGTGGTGGCAATACAAATCTCACAGTCAGGTTAAAATTTCTTCTGCAGATATTTCTTTTACAGATAAAGATGAGCCTATCCATATAAACTTGATTAACAAGGAATAGATTGATTGGGAAAATTCTAAAGGATATAAATATGCACATGTTAATGTTGTTAAACTTGGTCTAAGACCTTTGGTTAGACCATATATTCATGTATCATCTCTGTGTGTTGTTGTTGACACCCGACATATTGAATTCTTCGATGTTGTAATAGGTGTAGTTTTAGTACCCCTGCATATAGGTCCAATATTTGGTGCAATCTTCCCTAAATAATCAATTAGCCTCGAAGATCCCCGTATCTACATTCTTTTGAAGGCATATATACGTCCACATGGATTTAGAACATACCCAAGATCTTGTATTATCCAATTGAAATCCCTTGTTATTGTTTGATTTGGCAATGACACCCTTCCTCCACTTACCCCAAAAGTTCTTGAGAGTTCGCATCTACTCAGCATAGTGGAACCAGATGGATCCTGACAAGCCACTCCCATTACTTTTAATTGGACAAGTATTAATTACCCAAAACAATGGGAGATCAAATACAAAGATCTGTGTCTTAAAGAAAAATTGATGAATACTCTTTCAGTTGTAAATACTCCCATAATGTTTGATGGATTTTCACATTCTTTTCATTTACTAGATAATTATCCTAATCCTCACTTCCAACCTCCATTGCTTCGTTCATTCTCTGTAAATCCTTCTTCTTCCTAATCTCTGTCCATGAATTCTACACCTATCATAGAACCTTGCTCTGCACATTTTCCAAAACCTTCTTACACGGGAGTGCGTGATACTAAGCATAAAGGTCAACATAAAGACTATCCAGCATGTAAAAAGACCTTGCAAAAGCTCAAACATAAGAACAATACCTCTCCAAGTATGTTTATGTTCTCTCTTCCTTGAAGCCAATCAATATTAGAAGTCACCACAACCTTAGGAGTTAAATCATTTATCCCTGGTAGAAATTTGCCTGACTCTCCATTCAAGCAGTTTAGCTCAGATGGAAAAATTAAGAGAGAATTCTTTAATCATAGGTCTTCTGCAATCTCAAAGATAGTTTCTGATTAAATCAAGTTAGCAAATTATGGAAATTTGTAACATTACCTTACAAACACAAATATTGATGATGTAGCTTTAGATATTCTTCAGCTGAAAAAAACAGTAAAAGATGAACAATATCAAATCTCTTTACTGGATACTAAAATAGAATTTCTCCATCACATTTTAAAAGACATTGAAAAATAAAAAAATCGATAGAGACTGCATCTGTAAAACTAGAGAAAATAATAGATGTCTTAGGAAAAATGTTAATGAAAGCCCAAATCCTAAGTCATCAACCAAAGGCAGTAATTCAGTGTGCACTTTAGGAAACCTCAAAAGGCCATACATTGACTCACTCTAAAAGTTATTAATTTGGGGAAATGAGTATAGAAGAGGACCAACGTCCAAAGTTTGATTTTGGTGCTAACTATGATGAAGAAGTTTGAGAATTAAATTATTTAGTCTCTGAATTCAGGAAAATGCCAAAAGCACTTCCTGAGCATTATTTGCAAATGCTCCATATTCCTAAAAGAGAATAATGAAGCTCTCATGGCCATTCTGGTTTCATTGTTCCTCTTCCTCCTCACTCAAGTACTCCTCCTTCTGGTCCATCTCTTTCTGTCCCGAGCATGGATACAATAATGACAAAGGTGACATGCCCTTCCTCTACTCCTTCTCACAATTTTCATTTGGACATTGACGGTATGAACAAATTAATTTCACAAATGCTTGTACAACCAATTCTAAATATAGGCTACCAAAAGAGATTTGAGATTCATGATTCCATTCACCTTTTAGGTAATTGGGTAACATACAAGAAATCTCAATTTCCTTCAATATCATCACAACAAGTTGCAGTCCAATCAGCTGTTGTATTTTCTGGACTTGCACATGAATGGTGGTGGTGATTTCCACAAGAAACAAGAGATGAGATGCTTTCTACTAATGATGTTGATCAATAGATTTTGTCAACAATTGGGAAATAATTCTATGGCCTCGACGATGAAGAAGACTATGATCATTTAACCGCTTTTTTCACGTCTCAGAGATTATGTGATCTAGAACAACATGAAAAATATTTTTGTCAAATGCAAAATATTCTTATTAATTCAGGTAATGTAGATAAGCCTGAATTCCTAAAGTATTATCTCTGCAGTTTTCCAGGACATGTTTCTGATGCTATTAAAGAATTTTTAAAAGACAAGATGATTCCTTTGGAAGGGATGTATCTTGCCCAACTTCATGCTTACATTATGCAGGTCTAGGAAGAACACTACTTAGAAAGAAGAGTTTCTAAATATTTTAAAAGGAATGATTCCATGTTCTCACTTAGTTTTTGTAAATCTGTTATGGGAATTCTAGATTGAGGATGTGGTGCTCGCAATCATGGCCACCTAGAAAAGATACTTGCAGTTGTAAAAAGAAAAAGAAACCTTTCTATACTAGCCCTGCAAGATTTCATCATGATAAATCTTACAAAACATAGTTACCAACTTAACGAGAACTCTACATAGTTCTCGTTTTTTGGGGGGTCCAGTTTTTTACCCCGTTTTTAAAAATGGTGCTACCGGTAGCACCCCCTCTCCCTTTTTAGGTGGTTTTTCGATATTTTAAATTTTTCGATCCACAATGTTTCGACATTTTTTAAAAATTCTTACTTTTCATCTATTTTCAATTTTTTCATTTATTATTATTATTATTTAACGGTGTTTTTAGTCATTTTTCCATGCTAAACACCATTTTTAACACATTGTTTACCTTTACTTCAATACACAGAAAAAAAATTGTAGTTAAATAACACTATTTTTTAATATTTAACAAAAAAATATAATTCATTTTTTTGATAAATTAAAAACTAAGAAAAATAAAAGAATTGAAATTAAAAAAATAAAATAAAATTGAAAAGCAAATTTAGATAATAAAAAAGATTAAAGAGAAACTTAAAAAACCAAAGAGGAAAAAAAAACAAAAAACAAAACAAATATATAAACTAAGCTAAAACTAAAAGAAATAAGCAAAAACAAAAAAAAAGGTAAAAAAACAAATTTATGGCAGAAAATCTTTAGAAAAGTTTAAAAAACACAAAGAACAATTAAAAATATATATTAAAAAAAACAAATTAAAACACTTGAACTACAAAATTTAATACAAAATTTAAAAATAAAAATAAAAATAATAAAAAAAAACTTAAAAAAAACATAAAATTACAAAAAAAAAAATTAAAATTTTGATTAAAAAACTTTAAAATATGTAAAATTTTATGAAAAAACAAACAAATTAAAAAAAACATATGCACCGGTGATGGGAGGCGATGGAGGGTGATGTTAGGCATCACCCCAGCCCCAGGGGCTAAGCCTTGGCCCCATGAGACCAAGGCTTAGCCCGTTTTAAAATTGGTTTTAAAATTTTCTTTTCATTATTGATTTTATTAAAATAGTTTTGTTTTTATTTAAATATTGTTTTTAAAATATATGTTTTTGAATTTTATATCTTTTATTTTAATTTTAAAGTTTTAGTTTAAGTTTTTTTAATATTTTTTTTTATTTTTGACATTTGTTTTTGTTGAATTTTGTTATTTTTTTTTATCTTTTTCAAGTTTTTATGTTTTTGTTTTTTTTGTTTTTTTAAATTATTTTTTAAAGGTCCCCTGGATGGGGTGCTACCAGGTACAACACCTGGACAGACCACAGGGAGGCCACTTGGCCATACAGTCATCCACTTGGCGCCCAATGGAACTCGTCCCCCCAACACATCACCTCAAAACTTAAACGTAGTCGCTGCCACCCCTCAGACCACACCTGCGGCTAGCCTGCCACACAAGTTGGAAACCTTGCAGCGTGAGAACTCCCATGGGGTCGTGCAGGTTGCATCGCCTGTCACTTCCTCTCCCCAGATATGGCACCCCTACAACTGAGCTCGGGATCATTCTTCTTCCTTTGTCTCTCAGTGCTCTCCTTCTCCAGCCATCATGATTTCCTCTTCTTCTCCCTCTCTGGAGTGCTCTGCACTTGACCTCACAGACCCTTCTTCTCTGCGTTTTCGTCCCCAAGCCACCCATAGCCCCCACCATGCCCTGTCTGAGAGGTAAACCCAGGAGAGGAGCAACCTGGTACGCAGCCAGGGGCAAGGAGATGCCAAATTTCGACCCTCCACCTGGTAACACTGCTCTCCCTGTCTTGGCTCCCATCATAGCTCCCCCTCCCGCAGAGGAAATTCAAGAAGTCACCCAGGACTTGTCACTGCTCTCAAACCCCTATGGCTGCTAGGTAGAATGGTTTGACACCATGGGGAATTCTCTGGGCTATGCACCTTCCCCCCCCTCTCCACCTCGTCGCATGCCTCCTCCTTTCTCCTCACCTCGCCACAACTTTGAAGCTACCTCTGCTCCCTCGCCCCTTCCCTCCACCTAGTCTGACTCCCCATAACTCACCAGAGGATAGGAGGACATCAAGTCCGCACTTCGGGATTTGCAGAAGAAGGATGTCGAGTGATGGAGCAGGGTGGACATTATGATGTCCTTTCTACAGGACCTTTGACAAACAATTGCAGATCAAGACAAGGGAAAAATGAAGAAGACCCAGGCCTTCGCGGGCCCAAGACTTGGTCTAGGTTTTTAATGTTCTTTTGTTTCAGGTTTTAGCTCTTGTTTTATCTAGCCAGCTTTGTTTAGTTTACAGACACTCTGCTCTGTTTAGTTTACTCTCAGCTTTTCGCCCTGCGTGGCACTATAGTTTTTGCATGTCAAACTATGTTTTATTTTGGACAAGTGACACTCTATTTTTTTGGACAAATGCCAACAATGGTTTCCCAGATGGGCATTGTTGCCACTCATGATAGACAACTTGTAAATTTTTCAAGAAGGCCCTAATACAATTACTAACTTACAAAAAAAATAAAAATAAAAATTACTTTTTAAAGGTTTTTTAATGATTCTTTTCTAAAAAAATATACAATTTTTTTTTTAAATTATTGTTTTTGGAGGAAAATTTTAATTTTTTTGTTTGTTTCTTTTTAGTTATTTTTCTTTTTCACCTTGTTTTTTAATCTTATTTTATTTTACATTGAATTTAGAATATGTTTTTTTAAATGTGTTTTTTTGGTCATTTAAAAAAAATTATTTGAGAAGATTTTGGTCTTTCTATTTATTTATTTTTTCATGTAAATTAAAAAAATAAAAATAAAAAATTGTAAATAAAATTTAAGTGACCATTTGGGGTCCAATTTTGGGTTGTTTATTTACATAGGGTATCACCTTTTGATTTAGATGTTGATTTTAAAGTTTTTCTGAGCTATTCGAAGGCCATGTTTGAAAAATGTTGTAATTTTGATCCCGTTTAAAAAAATGGTGCTACCAATAGCACCATTTTTTGATTTGAGGGTCGATTTTCATGTTTTTTAGCAAAAATATGAGTTTTAAGGGCTAGAATTCTCATTTTGAGGTCACAATTCTGGTTAAATCGGTAACTATGTTACAAGTATGCTAAGCATAAAAAGTATAAGCTATTTTAGAAACACAAGACATATGTCAAGCGCCGAAATGATCCTACTAAAAAAAATGTTTCATCTACGGGAAAAAGGGACATTGGGAAAATAAATGTCCTTCGAAGAAAAAGAAGTCCTTAGAAACACTCTTTGCTTCCTGATGGAAGTGATAGCGACAAAGGAGAAAAACACTCTGAAGACCTTCCCTTGGGACAATTTACTGGTTCAAAGATGTACATAAAAATATGGTTTTTCCCTCCTGAACATAAACCATACCATTTTGATTGTATTATTAACTCTGGATGTCAAATGAATTTGGCCAAAGGGAATGCAATCCCTGTATTCTATTAGGAAAATACTTCAGAACATGAAACAACAATTGAAGGAAGTCTTGTACGACTTCTTGGAAAAGTTCTAGATTTTCCGATCAAGGTTGAAGGTCAAAGTGATGTTTTATCTTTGAATAGATTAGATTGCATAAGAGAAGATTGCATTTTAGGTAATTTTGAGTTTCTTACCAGAGTTAGTCCTAATAGTATAGACACCCAAAACATGGTTTTTAAGTGTACAGTTAATGGTATAATTATATCTTGTCCCTTATCCTATGAAGGCAATTCTAAATGCAATACTCCTGTAAAAAAAGTCTAGTCCAAACCCCATTCCCCATGCATAATTATAAAAAATGAAAAGATGCATTACTTATGAAGAAATGCATAAAGATAAATCCTTGTCTGAAATCTCTAAAAAAATTAGAAAAAAATTGTACTTCAAAAGGCCCTAATGCCTTCTGGACTACAGAAAAATATTTTGTGTCCCTACCTTTTGACCACTCAATAAAACTAGTTCCTCAGAAAGCCTTTGCAACAACTATGAGCTCTTCAAAAAGAGATTTCTGTGAAACTGGGATTAAAGACCTCCTTTCCAAAGGACTAATAGAACCATCAAAAATTCCTTGGGCATGTAGAGGCTTTGTTGTAAATAAGCACTCACAAATAAAAAGAGGAAAACCAAGGTTAGTGGTAAACTTTAAACCACTAAATAATGTCTTAAAGCCTGTCAAATATCCATTACCAGAAAAATCCATTCTGTTACAAAGAAAAGCATGATGCAATATCTTTAGCAAATTTGATTTGAATTCTGGATTTTATCAGATATGCATTGAGGCTAAATATAGATTTAAGACTACATTTGTTGTTCCATATGGCCATTATCAATGGAAAGTTTTACCATTTGGAATAATAATGCTTCGTCAGAATCCCAAAGGAGAATGGAAAACATCTTTTGTCAGTATAAATGGGCATTAATATATATTGATGATATCTTGATCTGTTCTAAGAATTTGTAGGAACATTTGAAGCATCTGCGGGAATTCTATAAGATCTTCTATCAACATGGATTGGTGTTGTCAAAAAGTAAAATGGAAATTGGCAAGAAAGAAATTGAATTCTTGGGATTCAAGATCAATAAAGGCTAAGTCATCCTCCAAGATCATGTCCTAAAAGTATTTTCTCATTTTCGAGACCAGATTTTGGAAAAGGTGCAGCTCTAAATATTTTTGGGAAGCCTCAATTATATTAGACCATTTTGTAGAGGTCAGGCTGAAGAAAAATCCTCCCAGTTGGAGCCCAGAAATGACCAAGGATGTACAACAGATCAAAGAATAAGTACAACATTTCCCTGCTTTCTCTCCCTCAAGGCACTGAGAGCCTTATTATAGAAACAAACGCTTCATGCAAGTCACGGGGAGGTTTCCTCATAGAAAAAACATGGGAAGAGAGAGGAAATTTGCAGTTATGCCTCAAGATCCTTAAGGGTGCTCCTTCGAGCCACATAGAGATACTTGCAGTTAAAAAGACTATAAATCATTTCAAATTATATATGAAACCAGTCAAATTCATCATCAGGACAAATTTAGAGATTATGCTTGACATCTTTAAAAATGAGAATCTCATGGCTGAAAATAGTTTGAGGATTATAAAATGGTTTCTTTAGTTGCAGAATTTTGATTTTGATATTATTTATAAACCTAGATACTTAAATTGTGACGCTGATATGTTAACCATGGAAGACAAGAAACCAGGCCTCAACATGTTTACTATAGGAGCCTCATCAAGTTTCTCAAATAAAAGGATGGGCATAAAACATGCATCCATGGGGGAAAGTTCAATCTAGAAGCGAATCTATAAGGATCCTACGAGCACTCAAGAACATCGAGAATTCAACGATTATGTCAGTAAAGAAGTAGCTAATAGAAAAAGGACCATCACCTTGATCATTCAAATTCAAACTTCTCCTATGAAGATTGAAATTTTGGAAAGATGGGAAAAATATACTTTCCTAGGTCTGGAGGACGCATACCATAAGCTCAAAAATGTTGGAGATGTCTAGTTAGAAAAGACATACACAAATGGAAAGAATCTATTTTATGTAGATCTTGGCCTAGGATATTTGACTTTGAGCAGCTACTAGCTCATTCTACAGTTCTGCAGAGAACAAGGAGAAATTATCATCTGTAGAGATCCTTCTACCGTTGTTCAACAAAAATGGTCAAGATGGAAGGAAGTTTTTCTTGATAAGTTATGTCCACGAAAAGATTGGTTGCAATGACAGGAAAAAATTATTTTGCACTTGCAAGCAGATATGATAGTTGCCCATCAAAAACATCTCTGGTTTAAATTCAAACTAAATTACCTCAGAGGGAAATATGCCCCTTTAGATCCTCCTGTCTACATCAGTTAGAATTTTCTCCAAAGAGATCTTGATGGAAGAATTGTTGGCCATACCAAAAGAAATGTCCCACTCAACTACAAAATTGAATCTACTTTTGCAGACGAATTTTGTTGTGATCCTTGTCCCATCATGTTTGCTTATGACGTAGAACCATGTTTTTCTTTAGATCTTTTTCCAGAGGTTGAGACTGAGCTTGATTCTCTACATGATAGTGATAATAGCTTTGTCGGATGTGCATGCAAAGAAGACCCATGTATTTGTCTTGTGGGTCATGATTATTATGATTAAAAGCGTGGTGGGCCGCTAACAATAACTCCACATTGTAAAGTTTAGATTTGTGTCCTTATGTGAGTTTGGGTCCCCCTATGTCTGAAAAGACCATTTAAGGGATGAGATAATGGCAATGGAGTCCACAGGGAATCATTTTCCTTTTACCTGTAGTTGTCTGTTTTGGTCACTGGATATACTGAATATGATGTTATAAATAAAGGATTCCTCCCTATGAGATGTCATTCGAATTGGGAGTTTAAGAGTTTTGGTATAGAGTCCTAGCTCTGTGTGTCCTCTGTGTTTGTGCTTCTTGCGATCCTACACATGAGAAACAAAGATCTTGTTCGCAAGGAAGAATCGAGCTCTAGTTAAGTGTATGCTCTCCCTTTGTGCTTAGTCTGATCTATTGGGATCAAAAGCTTATCATATGCTCTGAGTTTTGTCTTTGATGATTTTTGCAATCCGAAGACGATCAGACTTTGAAAATTATCAGCCAATGTGAAGTTTTGAACTCTGATTTCAGTTTTGGAAGAGTTGGACACCGATTTTTAATTTTAAGATTTGAAAAACATATAGGTTTAAAAATAACAATAAAGAACAATGAATTTGTATGATTTTTAAATTGAATTGTCTTATATTTTATATATCCATTACATAATATAATTATAGTTATAATATTGAATATAATATTTTTTTTTTTAGTTTTTTGACAGGGTTTAAACATAATGATGATGGTCTTTAAACATAATGATGATGGTCTTTCATGATATGTTTGTAACAATGAATATAAAAAAAAATAAGGAATCTGTTAATTAAAAAAGATGATTTGAGATGCATGCGCATAATTTGAAAATAGTGTAAGAAGATGAAATATATAAAATTAAATTAACAAACACATTATATAATCTTTATTTATGAAAGTTTTGTAAAACTATGCATAAATTAAGTTGTTCAACACTTTATGTCTTCTTTTTTTTGTTGGCAAAATATAGTGTATATGTCTATGTTATTGTGTTACTTTGAAATTTAATTGATGGAATTTATTGATTGAAATTTATACAAATTTAAGGGCAATGTATACTAGTGAACAAATATTTCTTGCAAATTTTTATTTGATATTTTATTTATTTTTATTTAATAAAGTTAGCAAAGCCCCAAAATTATAATCTCAAGTGTTATAGCAACATTGAGGTCTTAACATAATAAAAATATATTTTTTAAATGTGTAGAGCTAACACACACACATATACTAGTAAACTTTAGAAAATGAAAGATATAAAATCTTAACTTCAAAATAGCTAAATACATCCACACAAGAATAAACATGAAGAATATAGAGAAAACCCTTAAGGTAGGGTAACCCATGAAATACTCTTTATGGAATGAATCACTACACAAGCCATACTTGCAATAATACAATATTCAACATGTTTAATACATCGATACTCATGTGTATATATACATTTTCATGAGTATTCCTTGGGGTCTATGCCAACTATCCCTCTTTATTATATTATTCCGTCTAACTACCAAGTGGACCTATTTCATAAGTATGACCACATTACATTCATTATTCCCCTTGGGTATCTCCCTAGGTACTCTATATTTCGTTTTAAACCATAACTAGAAGTTAATATGTTAAAAAAGGCCATAAAATGGCTAGCAAAAAATATAGAAGCGTCTAATGTGTTGCTTCAAGCAAAATTTACAACTTTCAGCTGCAATATACGAAAGCTTGTTGATACTTAAGACTACTACAGACCAAAAATTAACACATGTGTACTACCTGTAAAGTATACCCAAAATACATATTACTTTAAACAACATAAAAACTAAATGAAAACATGTTGATTGGTTGCTTCCTCCTACTAAGTCTACTAGTCCACTTCTATAACTCCACTTGGCTGGTGTATAGTCTCCTCCTCATTAGGTTCACCCTGATTTGAATTGTTGGAGACACATTGATTTGAGGCTATTGACAACGAATCATTGCTTAGATTTAAGACCAGGTTTCTTAGTATACAACATTTTTCCTTGAGTTCATTTATTTTTAACCTTTCTCACCCAAAATATTTATAATGTTTGCATTAGTTGCTACATAGTGCTTCTCATTGTCATGGACACTAACAAAGATTGACCTAAGAGCTATGTCATTACTTTGTAATGTATTCTCATGCCTTCTTAGTATCATGCATATTTCAAATAGATCCCTTGGATCCATAATGGAAAGACACACAAGCAGCAGGGTTGGGCACAAATAATGAAAACCAGAGCCAATACATGATTTTTCTAGTGTTGCACACCAATCCCTGAGTAACCTGTAGAAAGATTTCAAATGCCAACCATTAGACTACATGGGCCTGATGGAAGGAGTTCTAGTACTCCCAAAGGAAGTTGAGCATATGCACAAATCCTAGGGCTAGGAATATATTACCAAGCCCCAACCCTCTAAAAAAGACATTGAGCGGTAGAATACAAAACCAAATCCAAACACATAGACCCTGGAGAATCCTAGCAAGAACCTCCTTACAACCAAACTACAAATTAAACAACCAGGGTGGTAGGAATCTTACTTGTTCTAGATGAATACCGAGTCTCTAGAAAGACATATAACCTAAGCGGGCCATAGAAGAATTCACAAACCCCTCCACTACGATTGGAAAACTAGGTGACCAACCCAAGCCCAGAAAACAACAGAGATCCAAAAAAACTCGAATCTACAATTCCTATAGGGGTATCCTTGATAAAATCCCACCTCACATGGTGGATTTAATAGTAGATGGAACAAAAAATAGGTTGGATGTTAATATTCACATGCCATAACCCATGGCTTGTGTCCTTTTTCCTCACTTCAATGCATATCAAAGCGATCCCTTCGCATGACATTCAAACTATATCATAAATGTGGTGTGACATGTCTCGTATGCTTGATGGATCATAAACTTAGGGGATGTGGATGGTAGAGGTTTCCCCATTTTTTATTAACATTCCAAGCACTAATGATGCAAACCCCCTCCCTCACTCGGGGTCTGCTCGACCTCTTGGTCTAGGATCATTCAAATCGGAGCTGAATCGGATCTTCGAGCCTTGCTAAGCCCCCAAAATCCTATTCAAAGGTCCTTTTATTCCATGTACAGGTCCAAACAATGAACCCACGAGTTCTTATTAAGCCCCTTTGCCTTTGAAAACAAATTCGGGCCCTTAGCCCTTTTCACTCTGATCAACTCCTCACGTGACCGATGGTTGTGACCATGCGCCAAGAACTGCGTGTTATTTTGGTGCTTCAGCCTTCGATGATCTACCTTTCTTACACCTCAACTCCTTCGAAGGTACCAAATTTGTGAATTGCCAAAAAAAATGATAGGCGGCAAGATCAATGGTCCTCAAGCACCGAGATCGACGGCTCAAACCCCACTATTTCGTACTTCAACGATTTCTTTTAATCGCACCAACACATACAACACCCGCAAAGTTTCGATCACCGAAAAGACAGATTGGATGGTTCCCAATCCACCACCAAATCGATGACTCTACACCTCTTTCGCACTACGAGATTCAACTCTTTTCCCTGACGCTTTTCCACAAACCTCCAAAATCGTCGAATCGACGAACACACCCAAGTGTTAAATCGACGAATCTCAACCTTTGACAAATGGATGGCTCATATCTCTTCTTCTTCGGGCTTCGAAAGGTTTGGAAATCCACACAACACAACCCAACACACGCGGAGTGTCAAATGTCGAAAAGGTTGATCGGACAACTTCGATGCCCTCACAGATGAACGATCCACAATGCTTTGGTGGATTTCGAAGCACCACACACAACAATCTCCCGAAGTGCTCTGTCGTCAAACTCCTAGATTTGGCACCATGTGTCCACTGTGATGGATGACCTTGATGAGCTCCGACCTTCGAGACTTTGGGGGTCCCGATTGCTTCTGCCCAACTTTCCTCCGGAGTGTCGGACCTACAGACTTCCGGATCTGACGCCGCGTGTCTCCTCCCGCTCAATGGTGAGGATCTGATCCGGGCTTTGGCAACTCCTCGCCCAAATGATCCACTACACAAAACCCTATGTAGTATTAAACCTCCGGATCTCGGGATCGACTGACACACGTCCCTCGAATCAACGGTCCAGATATTCTTCATTCTCCAGAGCTTCAGAAGATCTCTGCTTATGCACTATGTCACCTCCTCCTTCCGGAGTGCCAGATCCGTTGACACCTATTCAATGAGATCAATGGTGGAGATGAAGTCCGTTGTTCAAAACTCTAGGAGCCTTGAGAACTCCCACCACAACACTGAATTCCTCTTGGAGTGTTGACCTTTTGGACTCCAAGATTCGATGACACCTGTCTCCTCCAATTAACGGTTGGGATTTTCTCCCTGATTAAGGGCTTCGGGAGTTTTGGATACTCTAACCCTTTGTTCCCTCGAACTGTCAGTCTTCCGAATACGTTCAATCCTTTGACATTCGTCCTACCAGATGGATGGTCCCGATTTACTCCAGATCCTGGGACTTTCGGAATCCTGCACTTGAGTATGAAAGAAACCTCCAGAATTTTGAAGTCTGAAGGACCCTCAGGGTTAAAACACATGCTACTTACTTGGATTCGATGACTTGTGGTCCTTGCACCTAGATCCGACGGTGAGGATCCATTCTCCTCTGTGCATGCTCCTCCTCGAGTCTGGACTCAGATTTAACGGTCCAGATCACTCCCAACATTATATCTGACAACTATTGTATCTCCTCTCTATTGTTTGTGCTTTCCTTCGAAAGAAGGATTTCTCAACAAATTTTTGAAGGCTTAACCTTTGATTCTTCTCCTGCAAAGCTGTCTCCTTGACCTTTACTCGTGCTGCACCTCTTGAGCTTGAAATGCTTTAAAATTCAAATGGGCTCGACCCTTTGAATGTTTCTCTCTTGTAGGGTTGTTTGTTTGGCCTTTGCCTTCGTTCTTGGGAAAATGATACTCCTCCTGAGCTTTGTCAACTTGAATGGTCTTAGGCTCTAACACGCATTTGCAATACTTCCACAGTCTTAAACTTAGACTGGTTTCTCCTTCTGCACTCCTTGCAGAGACTCTGTGCAGAATCACACTTTCTCTCCTGAGCTTATAGTTTCTCAAACTTCTAAGGATCTTGGCCCTTTTGTTCTCTCCAAATCATCTCGTGTTCCCTCCTGGCACTTCTTCGATCTTCCTTAGTTCCCTCCTTGCACTAGATTCACCCCTGAAACCTAAACTCTAAAAGTTCACTTGCACACTCCTTGCGCTCTCTGTGCAGAATTACACTGCTCCTCTTGAGTTATATATTCTGAGGTGCCGTCTTGGAAACCTTTCTCCCCGAAATCGATATAGAGTTCTCACGCACTCCTTGCACTTTCTCAATGCACTCCTTGCAGAGCCCTTAGAGTATTCAGTAACTCTGGTATGTCTTCTTTAGAGTGTTCAGTAACTTTGATAGGCCTTCCCTGGCACTACTCCTCCCTTCTGAGTTAAATGAATTGCTTTGGTGTGCCCACCTGGCACACTCTTCTCTAAAATCAAGAAAGAGTTCAAGTGCACGCCTTGCACTGGCTTCACAGAGTTTTCAATCACTTTGGTGTGCACTCCTTGCACAAGCCTAAGAGCCCATAAATACTCAGGAATCTACAGATAGGGAAATCTATCTAATTCCTGCAAATGTAACCTACTTACACATCTAAAACATACATAAATAACACAGGAAACATTCAAAATCAAACATTCATATAAAAACACAAACACCTCATATGCAGGAAAAAATGCTTTTGTATTAATTCAGAATGCTTTGTACAAGGTTTACAAGGTTGGACAACAACTGAGTCTCAACTCGTCTCCTCTCCTCTCTTGAGCTCTCTCTAATGCTCTTTCCACTAATAACTCATCTAACTCATATTAACTAATGAATTTTTATACAAGAGATTTTTACAAAAGAGGGGCTCCTCGAGTCTTCCCTCTAGCTACCTACTCTCATTGAATTGCATTCAATTACAATCAATGGACAACTAGTCCGAACTAGGCCTAAACCTATCTACTTGTCAGGCATTAAAGGCGACTCTACATGCAACCTGTACAAAGGAACATGGCTCGGCTTTCCTTGAGCCTTACAACATTTAATTCCATTTAATTACATCAAAAACTTTAAATTGGGGTTCAAAATGAGAGGGTTGGCGCCTCTCTTTCCTTGGAACCCGTTCCTCCTTGTGCATTGATGCACTGGCTTGCTGGCGCTTGATGAGGTGGAGCGATGCTTCTGCATCATACTATTGCATTGATAAAAATCATGAGCTCCTGCTCATGGCTCCCCTACTGTTGAGGTTTAGATCCTCCAGGATCCCAAATATGAATTTGGAGTTGTCCATCTGCTCCTCTTCCTTGTTGTTGTTGTTGTCCTACTACTAGAGGCTCTCCTTTGATCATTTTTTTCTCGCTACTGGCTTCCTCCTCTACTACTTCCAACATCAAACTTCTTATCTCCTCTATCAGTTTGTCCAGCTGATCTACTGGATGGATCTTCTCTTGTAGTCTGCTTGGTTGCATCTCCTCTTCATCAGTTTCCAACTTGACCTATTGGATGCGTTGGCTCTACGCCATTACCCTTTCTTTCAGGGCTTTCACTCCTTCACATAAATCAATGGGAGGATCAATCTGATCTCCCATGTTGTTTCTATCTCCTGTGGCACTAGCTTGCCACTCCACTGCAAGTCCAAATTCTGCAGCCATGCTACTGAGCTTCTGCTTAGCCATCTCCCCTGACAGGTATGTTTCTGTCAGTTTCTCTCCTTGTGTTGGTACAAGTCCAGTTTCATCCAACTGCTCCTCAGGTTGGAATTCTTCTCCACTCTTCACAACTACATCCATCTGGCAATCTTATTAAGTGCTTGGATTGCTCAACCAATCCTCCAATAACCTTAGGTCCTTCTCCCACTAAGTGAGCATCTAAACGGTATACTCCTCTTCTCCTTTCATCTCCTGGGAAGATGTCAATGTCTACTCATTCTCCTTCTTCATGACAGTCTTGGTTGGTTGTCTCTCCTCTAATGCACCTTCAACATGTGCATTGGCCTCTACTGGGTTGCTTGGCAGGAATATACTGATTCCTCCAATGATCAAAATGTGCCTATGATCCTCCTCCTCTGTCAACACTACTTGTTGATTTAAACTCTCCTTTGAGTTATTGAGACTTTCAGATAGTCTCAACTCATCCTCCTTTCCCACCTAGAAACCTGAGGCTTCACTCCTTCCCTCCTGGTAGTTTGCGAGATCTTCAACCGTTCTCTTCTCATTTCCCACCTGGAAATCTGAAAGTTCACTTCTTCCCTCCTGGTTGTCTACAAGATTTTTGCTTGATCTCTCTCCATTGCCCTCCTGGAAATTTGAACCTTCATCACTCCCCTCCTCGCAGTCTATGATATCTCTAACTGATCTCATCTCATTTCCCTCATGGCAATCTGTATTACCACCTCTTCCCACCTCAAAGTCTATGAGATCTTCATTTGATCTCTCCTCCTCATCACTGAGGTTCCTCCCAACCTATGGTTCACAAATGTAAACCATCTCCTCCTCTGTGGCACTGAGGCTTTCAACATGCCTCACCCACCTCCTTAACATCTTTTGCTGCCTCCTTGAAATAAACTGTTGGATAGGCCACCTTGATTTCTTTTTCAAGGGCCACTCATACCTCCAGATTCCTCTCGCTTCCTACTGCATCTTTAACATTAGCCTGTCGAGCTCTTCTCTAATCTCTTCGATCTATTTATCTCTATTCTCTTTTCTCACCTGCTGGCGATCTTTTCTTTGACCCCATTTTTGGCCTTCAATAGCCATCTTCCTCCTCTTCTTTCAAGAACACAACTGGTTCTTCTCCTTCAACCCACCTGGTTGTCTACTTTTCCCACTCTGCAATTGAGAGCACCATTGGGTTTCTCCTACATCCCTCCTGGATGTCTATTGTATGTTGAACACTTGCAAACAAATATTCACAGAGCGTCAATAATCTATTCTCGTCTCCCTTGCCTATTGTCTATAGACAAAAATTAGGCTCTGATACCACTTGATGCAAACCCCCTCCATCACTCGGGGTCCGCTCAACCTCCCAGTATAGGATCGTTCAAATCGGAGCCGAATCGTCTCTTTGGGCCCTGCTGATCCCCAAAAATCCTATTCACAGGTCCTTTTATTCCATGCACATGTCCAAAAAATGAACCTGCAGGCTCTTATTAAGCCCCTTTTCCTTTGAAAACAAATTCGGGCCCATAACCCTTTTCACTCTGGCCAACTCCTCACATGGCCGAGGACTGGGACTAGGCACCAAGAAATTCATGCTATTTCAGTGCTTTGGTCTTTGATGATTTACCTTTCTTACCCCTCAACTCCTTCGAAGGCACCAAATTTGCAAACTGCCGAAAAAAATGATAGGCAACAAGATCAACGGTCCTCATGCACCAAGATCGATGACTCAAACCCAACTATTTCGGGCTTTGACGATTTATTTTGATTGCACCAACACATACAAAACTTGTAAAGTGTTGATTGTAAAAAAGACAGATCGAACGGTTCCCAGTCCACCACTAGATCGATGGATCTACACCTCTTTCACACTACGGTCTTCGACTCTTTTCCCCTACACTTTTCCACAAAGCTCCAAAATTGTCGAATCGGCGAACACACCCAAGTGTTAAATTGATGACTCTCAAGCTTCGACAAATGGATGGCTCAGATCTCTTCTTCTTCGGTCTTCGAGAGGTTTGGGAATCCACACAACACAACCCGACACACGCAGAGTGTCAAATGCCAAAAAGGTTGATCATACAACTCTGGTGCCCTCACAGATCAATGACCCACAATGCTTCGACGCTCCAGCTTCAGTGGATTTCAAAGCACCAAACACAACAATCTCTCGAAGTGCTGTGTCGCCGAAATCCAAAATCTGGCACCATGTGTCCACTAGGATGCACGACCCTGATGAGCTCTGGCCTTCGGGACTTTGGGGGTCTCGACTACTTCTGCCCAACTTTCCTCCAAAGTGTCAGACCTTCAGACTTTCGTATCTGATGCCACGTGTCTCCTCCCAATCAATGGTGAGGATCTGCTCCGTGATTCAACAACTCCTCGCCCAAATGCTCCACTTCGCAAAACCATCTAGAGTATTAAACCTCTGAATCTTGAGATCGACTGCCATGCATCCCTTGAATCAATGGTCCAGATCTTCTTTGGAGCTTCGGAAGATCTATGCTTTTGCACTATGTCACCTCTTCCTTCCGGAGTGTCAAATCTGTTGACACCTGTCCACTGAGATCAATGGTGGAGATGAGATATGTTGTTCGGAACTCTGGGAACCTTGAGAACTCCCTCCACAACACTGAATTCCTCCTGGAGTGTCGACCTTTCGGACTCCAGGATCTGATGACACCTGTCTCCTGCAATTAATGGTTGGGATTTACTTCGTGTTTCGAGGCTTCGGGAAATTTGGATACTCCGTGCCTTTGTTCCCCCAAACTATTGATCTTATGCATACGTTCAATCCTTTGACATGTGTCCTACTAGATGGACGGTCTCGATTTACTTCGGACCCCAAGACTTTCAGAATCCTGCACTTGAGTATGAAATAAACCTTCGGACTTTCGAATTTCGAAGGACCCTTAGGGTTACAACATGCGCTACTTACTTAGATCAAACACCTCGTGATCCTTGCACCTAGATCCAATGGTGAGGATTTATTCTCCTCAATGCACGCTCCTCCTCAAGTATGGAATCAAATCTAACGATCCAGATCACTCCCGACAACAGATCTGACGACTGATGTAGATCCTCTTTGTTGTCCATGCTTTCCTTTGAAAGAAGGATTTCTCAACAAATTTCCGAAGGATTAACCTTTGATGCTTCTCCTGTAAGGCTGACTCCTTGGCCTTTACTCGCGCTGCACCTCCCGAGCTTGAAATGCTTTAAAATTCAAAGGGGCTCAACCCTTGGATTGTTTCTCTCTTGCAGGGCCATTTGTTTGGCCTCTGCTTGTGTTCCTGGGAAAACACTACTCCTCCTGAGCTTTGTCAACTTGAATGGTCTTAGGTTCTAGCACACATTTGTGTTACTTCCACAGTCTGGTACTTAGACTGGTTTCTCCTTTTTCACTCCTTGCAGAGACTCTGTATAGAATCACACTATCTCTCATGATCTTATACTTGCTCAAACTTCTAAGGGTATTGGCCCTTTTGTTCTCTCCAAATGATCTCTTGTGCCCTCTTGGCACTTCTTTGCTCTTCCTCCTGAGCTTATGGACTTTGTAATGGTCCTCAGTGTCCTCCTTACACTAGCTTCACCCCTGAATCTTGAACTCTAAAAGTTCACTTGCGCTCTTTGCGCAGAATTGCACTGCTCCTCTTGAGCTATATCTCATGAGGTGCCCTCTTGGCAACCTTTCTCCTAGAACTTGAGATAGATTTCTCGCGCACTCCTTGCGCTTTCTCATTGCACTCCTTGAAGAGCCCTCAGAGTATTCAGTAACTCTGGTATGTCTTCTTTAGAGTGTTCAGTAACTTTGATAGGCCTTCCCTGACACTACTCCTCCCTTCTGACTTAAATGAATTGATCCAGTGTGCCCACCTGGCACACTCTTCTCTGAACTAGAGAGAGAGTTCAAGTGCACTCCTTGCACTAGCTTCACAAAGTTTTCAATCACTCTGGTGTGCACTCCTTACACAATCCTAAGAGCCTAGAACTACTCAAAATCTACAGATAGGGAAATCTATCTAATTATTGCAAATGTAACCTACTTGCACATCTACATCATACATAAATAAACACATGAAACATTCAGAAGAAAACATTCATATAAAAACATAGTGATGCAGGAGCATCTCTCCATGCCAGCCAGTCAGCCACGTCAGCGCGCACTCATGCAGGGATGAAAGGGAGGCGCAACCTCATTTTTGAATTTGAATTCAATGTAAATTAATGTCTTAGGCTGGTGAGCCGTGAATGCCATGCCTTTGCGTAGGCTGTAGATAAGATAGGCATTTAATATAGATGGGCTGAGATCTAGTTCTAGATAACAGACTAGACAACCATGGATTGTAATTAATTAGGGTAGGTAAATCCTGGAGGGAAGCACTGAGAGCACCTCAGGTAAAAGAGATCTGAGATCTCATTTTTAGATAGAATGGTTGAGTTGAAGAACCAAGGAGAGCTCAGGAACACCATTGTAAAATATACAGGCATTTGCCAATAGTTAATATATGAATACAGAGCAGTTTTCCCTGCAATATTTTGTTTATGTGTGTGTCTGTGAGTGTTTTCCTTTATGCTGTAATTGTATGCGGTGATCATGCATTTGCAGGGAGTTGGTTTGATTTCAGGTTGAGGGTCTTTGAGGTTTCATACCAGGAGGGTGTGACAGAACGTTGAGGTTCTGATAGCCGTGCACAGAGGATGCACTTCTGAACTCGTGAGGAGTCAGACAGAGACGTGCTGAGGCACAGACTGAAGTCAACAACTCAGGAGGAAGATCTCTGAGGTTACTGAACACCTCAAGAGGCAAGGCAAAGGCGATTCTGAGCAGCGAGAATCAGCGAGGGATTATGTGGCTACATGAAGTGGGCGTGGCTGATATGCACAGTGAGTCTTTGAGGAAAGAACTCTCTTGTGAGTTCTTAAGGAATACGAAGTCGGAGAGGATTGAGGGGCTACCAGGAGGGCATTGGCGGGAGTGCAAAGATGCATAGGAACGAAATCTTGAGTACAGCCCAGGAAGGGCGCTCAGCTAGGAGAGGCGTTGAATAAATGTGAGAGAGCAAGTACGGAAGAAGAACTCTTGGAGTTACGGCCCAGGTTTCCTGAGAGTCCAGCGAGGACGCATGTTGGGTTGCTGAATACGAGAAAGACTACGTACAGGGTTGCTTGAAGCGAGGAGCGAAGAGCGTCGATATTGATCATGCGAGGAAAGGAAGAAAATCCCTCAAAGTGCGAGTGTTTTGTAGGCTTCGGGATGAATGCGCTCTGTCTTGTGAAAGACTGCCGAGTCACGAAGCCAAAAAGAATTCCGTGAGTTGAAGAGCGAAGCTTCTGAATGAAGCGTGTTCATACGTATGCGTGAGATTCAAGTTGAGGATTAGCGAGAGGAGGGCATTACAGGAGGAAGGACGGCGGTCGTCGGATCTCAGGAAAAATCCCGTCATCCGTTGGATCCGCAGAAGTAGCGCACGGTTTAACCCCAAGAGTAGGAGCACGCGGGAGAAAGGATATGAGCCATCGGATCTGAACCCGAATCGTAGAAGCGGTCGTCCAGATGCGGCAAAAGTTACCTGTGAGTTTAAGTAGTCGGATATCGGCCTTGGAGGTGGGATTCTCTAGGTGCAGAATCCGGATAGCGCCAAAGTCAGTATTGACGAAGTGCAGGCCGTCCGTTGGAAAGAAGGACGCGTGGCGGGGATCCCGGTACCATCGGCGTTTTAGCGCTTATCGGACATCGGCATACCGTGGATATGAGATCGGGAAATCCCTAGGTGAAAACCAGATATAATCGAACCGTCCATTCGGGGAGAGCGGTGTCAAGAATGGGGCGAATCCGGAAATGTGATCCACGAGAACAAAGAGAGCTGGGACAAAAGTTAGAAGTCCCAGAAGTAAATCGAGCCATCCGTTTGAGGAGGGCCGTGTCCGCGAGATCATCCGTTCACGGAAGTCGAGGCACCCGGTGTAAGGACCACTCGAGGTCACCAGCGAAACAGCGGCGAGGTCACGGACACGTCCATGCGAGGGGCGGGTGTCCGGAGATCAAGCGCCAGCGGCGTTTGGCGCATCGGGAAATCGAAATTCCCAAGGACATTAGAAGCGGGGCGGGGAGGAGTCACCGAAATCCCGTAGCGTAATGAGGATCATCCATTTGAGGACACGTGGCAATCATCTGGGTATCAAGGAGGACCAACGGGGAGAGTTTCCTTCGGCAAATCGGCGATGGTCGTGAGCCAAAGAGGAACCGAAGGTGTGGGCATCGAAGTTCACCGAAATCCACGAGGTAGGCGTCCATCACGAGACGGTGGCCAAAGATCGAGTCACCGTCGGCATTTGGTCTACTCGGGATGCTCGGGGTCCACAGTGACAAGTGGTTATGCATTGAAAATGTGATCCGCATTCCGATTGTCGGGGTGTTGATCTGAAGGACTGCGTGGAGAGATCTTGGCGATGCGGCGTTCGGGGGCATCCAGGTTTCCGGTGTGGAAGTGGAACTTGAAGCAAAATACGTCGCGTTCCCGGTGTCGAGCCGTTGGCCAGAACAGGTGCTTGAAGGATCTACGGAGTCGAGTTGACATTTGAGGTTCACCGGTGGCGAAAGCTCGCGAAAGGAGGATCCTTGGCGAAGTCGGCGCGATAGCCCACATTCCTTAACTTTGATGGAGGGCGAATTAGCCGGAGGATTGGGCAATGTGAGGGCCCAGTGCGCCGGGCGTAGGGGATCGAGACTCCCGTTATGATACGCAGCATTTCAGGCTTCGCGAATTCCCCGAAATCGATAAATTAAGGAAAGGACCACGGTCGAGGACGATGAGTCACATCTGAAAAGAAGTTAGCGCAGAGGCTAAAAAGAGTGCGGAAAGGTGCCAGCAATTGAGATAAAGGGGATCGCGAGTAAGTAGCTTACGACGTAAATAAGTCCGATTTCCCGATAAGGAGTCTCCGATAAAGAAGAGCACCGATGAAGGAAGGGGACCGTGGGAGAATATTCTATGGAGTGCGGAAAGGTCCAGATAAAGAGTTTGAAGAACCCTGTTGTTCGCCGGGCCTAAAGGAAGAAGGTCTGATTGGCGAGGAGGAACCGTGAGGTTGTATCTTACATCGAGTGGTATCGAGCTGAGTTTCCTTCGTATGTGCGGGTGAAGGAAAACGAGGTTCTTGAGAACTTCACAGTAGGGACTTACCTTGCTGGAAGTATTATGATCGAAGAGCCAGTCATTGAAGCTGTGAGAAAGATGAAGCGAGCACTCACGATTCTTTGGAGTGACAGCAGCGGAATCTGTCGAGGAGACGGATGAACACAACAAAATAGCCTGAAAGGCCATAGGAAGAAAACAAAGCGAAAAGCTTGCGATTGGGATGAAGAAAGGAGACTACGAAAGCTCTATATGATTAAGCGGTTATAGAGAAGATGGGCTGTGGATCTTGGCCGAGGATAGGAAGGAGAGCGGCTATGCGGTGCCAATGGAAGACAAAAGAAATGGCCAGTCAAAGCAAGGCCCGATGGTCATAAGACAGCGTGGTATTTGTTAAAAGATAGGCGGGTATCTTTGAGAACCTGAGGGCCTGAGAAAAAACATGGTTTATTCTGGCGAGAGGCGAGAAAAGAATCTACGATGAGTGGTGATGGTGGGATAAGTTGGAATCGGTTGATGGTTTCAAATACTGCGGTTAAATGAAAAAGAAAATTCTAGTTTGCGAGGAGAACAGCAATTGGGAATCGATTGGTCTAAAGGGGCTATGCGTGAAAGCAGCCGAGGGAATTTCAAAATAGCGGTGGTGATGAGATCTCTGCGAGGAGTCGTACCAGAGAGAAATAAGCGTACTAACATCTGCACGGAAGCGAGGATGAAGTAAGAGGCTTGTCACGAGTCCTCTTGGACTCAGGAGAGTTCAATTCAGCAAAGGTTGTTGATAAAGATGGGATCGGTTGACCTCATGATACGCGAGGCGGCGGTGACAACATCCATGTGCCAAGTGGGCGAGGATAGACGGATGAATTTAGATCAGCAAGTCTGACTAACGGAGGTGAAAGAACATGAGATGACATAATGATGATTGGGGAATACAATTATTCCTACCATGCGGCGGGGAGGAAGCGAAGAATTCTATTGTACATCACGAAACAACTCGCTTGATCCACGGTTGGAATGGCGACAAGAAGAAAAGAATTGGAAGCGTTATCGAGGCACTTAAGCGGACGAAGAGAATGAGTGTTCTGAAGAACAACTCAATGATTTCAGCCGACCAAGGCACGAAGAACGTGAAGGCTAACATGAGGAAAAGAATGAAGCATTCTAGAATGGCTCGACATGTCAACATTATAAATTTTACTATGAGGGGGTTCGTGAGAGAAGGTGAAGAGAATGAGCATTTGGAGGAATGTCTCAATGAATTCGACCAAGAAGGTAGAAACTCGACTAGCAGAAGGCGACAGCCGAAGAAAAACGAAAAGGAGAGGGGAGCATTAGGAGGCCGAGCATTTCCAGTAAGTTGCGAAAACAGTACGGCGGGGAGTTCTGAAGAGGTCTCCTGAACAACACCCTTGTCTTCTGGTACATGGGGCTTGATTGAAGCCTAGAAGAGCCGGGGTGAAAGTCTGGGGCATGCACATCCAAGAGGTGAGGTTGGAAACAGATGAGAATGGCATGGGAGATCATGATGAGTCCAGCAGCAGAGTCCTAGCATTTGTAGGCCTGTGACTTGATACTGGAGCAGCTTGATGAAGCGTCAAGGAGATCATGGAGGCGATGTTGAAATCAATATGAGACTACCGTGAGAAAGCTGAGTAGAGAAAAGCGACGACATGACACTTGAAGCGGCCAGAGAAAGAACCAAGTGAAAAGCTCCAAAGACATTTTGGGACCAATTGGAATTAAGCTTGATTCGAGGAAAGGAATCTCATGGCGGGAGCTCCTTGATTTTTTCTTCTTGTGGAGTATGATGGGGAGCATCTCCATGCAACCAGTCGACCACGTCGGTAGCGCCTCATGCATGGCTGAAAGGGCTGACCCTGTTTTGAATTTGAATTCAATGTAAAATTAATGTCTTAATTTTGGTGAGCGTGAATTCTATGCCACTACTTGCTTGGTACGTAGATAAGATAGGCATTTAATATAGATGGGCTGAGATCTAGTTCTAGATAACATACTAGACAGCCATTGATTATGAGTAATTAGGGTGAGTAAATCTAGAATGAGGAAGCACCTCAGGTAAGAGAGATCTGAGATCTCATTTTTTAGATAGAATGGTTGAGTTGAAGAGCCAAAGGAGAGCTCGGGAACACCATTGTATGGAAATATCGGGCATTTGCCAATAGTTAATATATGAATACAGAGCAGTTTTCCCTGCAATATTCTGTTTATGTGTATTAATACGTGGTGTTTTCCTTTATCTTTGTAATTGTATCGCGGTGATAATGCATTTCGGGGAGTTGGTTTGATTCCAGGTTGAAAGTCTTTGAGGCTTCATACCGGGAGGTGTGACAGTGTTGAGGAGTTCGATAGCCGTGCAGAGGATACGCCGAACTTCGTGAGGAGTCAGAGGGGCAGAGCGTCTTGCTGAGGCACAAACTAAAGTCAACAACTTCGGGGAGGAAGATCTACGAAGTTCAGAACACCTCAGAGGCAAGGCGTGTGGTGAGACGATTCTGGAACAGAATCACTTGAGGATTGTAGAAGCTACATAAGTGGGCATTAGGCGACAATACACAGTGGTCTTTGAGAAGAACTGCTGTGAGTTCTTAAGGAGAATGTTGGGATTCTGAGGGCTACAGGAGGGCATTGGCGAGGTGCAAAGATGCATAGGGTGAGCTGCAGGCATTGCAGCAGGAAGACTCGCCCGGGGAGGCTGGCAGTGCAAAGATGCATGGAACCGAACTCTTGGCGAGCGTTACGTAGGGGAAGAACTCCCTTGAGGGCCGTTGAATAAATGTGTAGACAGGAAATGCGAGAAGAAGAACTCTTAGGTTCTTAAAAGCCCGAACTCTGAGAGTCCAGCGAGGGACTGTATTGGTTCACTGAATACCGAGAAAGACTGACACAGAAGTTGCTTGAGCAAAAAGGAGCAGTGGATAATGATCATCGAGGAAGGAAGAGAAAATCCCTCAAAGGGGTGCAGGTGTTTGTGGAAGCTCGGGATAGATGGCAATGCTTGAAAGGAACTACGAGTCTGAGAAGCAAAAGAATTCCGTGAGAGTTGAAAGGCGGCTACGGGCCGGAGAAGCGTGTTCATCACGATATGGCGAGATTCAAGTTGAGGATTGTGAAGGAGGGCGTCGGGAGGAAGGACTACGGCGGTCGGTGAGGATCTCGAAAAAAATCCGTCATCCGTTGGATTTAGGAAGAAGTAGCGCCTGGTTTAACCTCAAGAGGAAGGCGCGGAGAAAGGATCTGACCATCAGATCTCGAACTAAAATCGTCGTGATCGTCGGTCGGCGAAGTTACCTGCAAGGGGGTTTTACGTAGTGGGATACTCGGCCTTAAAATTTGGGGTTCGAGGTCACAAGAATCGAGATTGTGCCAATCGTGAAATCGAAGCGGAAGTGCAGGCGTCCGTTGGAAGAAGGAACCGTGAGGATCGGCGCCACTCGGCGTTGGTGCATGGGACATGGCATTCCGTGGATATGGTCAGGGAAATCGGGTAAAAACCCGGTATAATCGAGCCGTCCATTCCCGGGAGAGCGGTCTCAAGAATGGATGAAGATCGGGGAAATCGAGTCACGAACAAGAAGAAGCTGGGACTTCAAAAGTTCCGAAGTCGAGAAATGCATCCCCGAGCCATCCGTTTGAGGAGGGGCATCCCGGTCATCGTTGCGGAATCCGGGCACGAGGTAAGCGGGAGTCCCTCGAGGTCTCGAAGCAGCAGCGAGATCTGGACCCGTCCATGCGAGGGGCGGGTGTGGAATGATCAAAGCGCCATCGGCGTTTGGCCTCGAAATGTTCCGAGGACATTAAGCAGGACAGGAGAATCCGAAATCCGGCATGTCCCGGATCGTCCATTTGAGGGGACCGTGGCAATCATCTAGGTACCATCAGGATAGCGGGGAGGGTTTACCATCGACGTGGCGTCGGTCGTGAGCCAAGGACAGGTGTCGGGCGCCGAAGTTCTAAATCCACGAGGCGAAACCATCCATCTGAGGACGGTGGCGAATCCAGGTGCGTGGCATTTGGTCCTATCGGGGATACTCCCGAGGGTCGGTGACCGTGGTTATGCATTGAGAAATCAGCGATCAGCGATTCCCCGGTGTCGGTGTCCCGAAGGACCGTGGAAGATCGATGGTCGGCGTTGAACGCCGGGGGTTTCAGTGTCGTGGAACGAAACACAAATAAATCGCGTCGATTCCGGTGTCCCCGGGTCGTTGGGCCAGAAGGCCGTGTTGGAAGGATCTACGGAGTGAGGTTGGCATTTGGGGTTCTGGTGGCGAAGCTCACGAAAGAGGATTAGCGAAGTCGGCTTAGCGATAGCCCACATTCATAGCTTCGGTGGAGGGCAGTGTCCGGAGGATTGAGCCTGTCTTGAGGGAAGGGCAGTGGCATCGGGCGTGGGATCGAGACTCCGGAGTGCGAGCTCTTGGCATTTTCAAACTCGAACTCAATCCCGATGAAGTGAGGGAAAAGGACAAGTCCGGGGACCCGATAGGTCACATCACGAAAGGAAGTTAGCACAGGGGGCTAAAGGTCACCGGAAGTGCCAAGCGGAGTTGGGGAATGGGATCACGAGAGGTAAGTAACTACGACAGCCGTAGAGATCACGGTTTCCCGATAAAGTCTCCCGATAAGAGAACTTCGATGATAGAGGAAGAGAGGGACCGTAAGAGGAGAATATTAACTCGATAGAAGGAAGGGGGACCGTAAGGAGAATATTCTATGGGTGCAGAAAGGTCCCGATAAGGGATTTGAAGAACCTCTGTTGTTCTTCGGGCCTAAGGGAGAGAAGGTCCTGGTGAGAGCAGGGAGGAACCGTGAGGGTTGCCTTGTTTTGCGTCACATAGACACCTCATATGCAGGAAAAATTTCCTTTGTATTAATTATGAA
Source organism: Picea sitchensis (assembly GCA_010110895.2). Classification (NCBI taxonomy): domain Eukaryota; kingdom Viridiplantae; phylum Streptophyta; class Pinopsida; order Pinales; family Pinaceae; genus Picea; species Picea sitchensis. The sequence goes on along the minus strand of SNQJ01S0024636.1, from coordinate 53,005 downwards.
TGCTCTGTATAAGGTTTATAAGGTTGGACTGCAATTGAGTCTGAGCTTGTCTCCTCTCCTCTCTCGAGCTCTCTCTAATGCTCTTTCCACTACTAACTCATCTAACTCATACTAACTAATGAATTTTGATACAAGATATTTTTACAAAAGAGGGGCTCCTCGAGTCTTCCCTCTATCTACCTACTTACATTGAATTGCATTCAATTACAATCAATGGACAACTAGTTCGAACTAGGCCTAAACCTATCTACATGTCAGCCATTAAAAGCAAATCCACATGCATCCTGTACAAAGGCACATGGCTTGAATTTCCCTGAGACTTACAACATTTAATTCCATTTAATTACATCAAAAAATTTAAATTGGGGTTCAAAATGAGAGGGTCGACGCCTCTCTTTCCTTGGAACCCATTCCTCCTTGTGCGTTGATGCACTGGCTTGTTGGCGCTTGATGAGGTGGAGCGATGCTCTTGCATTAGCTAATTGGGTAGCCTCATTCGTTAAGAAATTGATGGTCCCATTGTGCTCTCTTGGTACATGGGATTATGAGATCTTAAACAATTGAATGAGAGGGCTTGATGATTTGTAAGACAATGGAGGCCATTTTGATGTCTCTTCGAATTTAATGTTGTATCAAGGTTTTAACGATAATTATTGAGTCTCCAATTATAATTAGCAACCTTATTTTAGAGTTGATAGTTATATATATACCTTGAATAAGCACATATTATTTTGCTTGGTTGTTCATTGAGACTCCTATGCCCCATGTGAAGGAAGTTTCCTGGTTTCCATTAGGGTTGTAAATGACCCCTCTTGCTCCTGCCACCCCTTCCCCAGGTACCCGATATTATTGTTAATATTATGGTAGTTGCGAGAGGTATTTACCCCCATGTGTGAACTTGACGAGAATAGAAGACTTCGAGAAGCAAGAGAAACCCTAATGAGTTGGCTAATAACCCTAGAAGCCTTGTTGGCTCAAGAAGATAATTTATATTAGGCTATTAGCCTCCAAGAGAAGAAGTCGGCCAGAAATTATATTAATATATTGAACAAACACTTATCCATAAGGAGAAGTCGGCCCCAACAAAACTGGCAGAACTACTATAAATACAGGGCGCCATTTCTCATTTGTCACATCTCAGAATTGTAGTTTTCCCAGTTGGTGCGCACTGCAGTTGCAGTCTTGTGCACAGGTTTGGAGGAGGGTTGCAGGTGCAACTGCAGCAACAACTAGTTTCAGTATTGGGTTGAATATCTCTTGGCTAGGGTTTGGACTATCTGATTAGCTTTTTGTGATGCACTATCCTTAGGGAATGATGCACTACTCTTTGTTTGGCTATCTAGCATAGGGTTTGCTTCCGGAGGAATTCTCAGTCAAGGTTAAGGTGCTCGGAGGGAGGCTTCGGCCTATGGTTGGGTGACGAAGGTATCATCAATGGTAAAACGAGCACACCATCTTTTATATTCTAACAGGTTATGGGACCACAACCCTTCAGTCAACCTAAAACACTGGAAGGAAACATAGCTGCTAGATATTGAGCTCGTTGAGGTACTGCCACCAGGGTTACTAGCAGGAGCAGTTTCCAAAAGCACTGCAGCTAGGGTTACCAACAGAAGTAGTTGCAGAAACCCTAAATCTCTTGTCGAGGAACCTTAAGTGATGAGATTGACCTAATCTCCGAATAGATCAATGTGCCCTAGCCCAACGCATCTCCTGTTACTCTCAGAAGACCAAGACGTGAAGTTTGA